>CAUYQG010052968.1:0-58954 GCA_963574415.1 Tarsius wallacei
CTCACCAAGTTGCCCAGGTGGGTCTCAAACCCGCGGGCTCAGGCAATCCACTCACCTCAGCCTCCCAAGGCGCGGGATTACAGGCTGAGCCACCGAGCCCGGCCAAAAAAATTTTTTTAAGTGAAGAAGATTAAGTGTAGAGATGTTTAAAGTCTCTGGAAGGGACAGAGCATTATGGCATGAAGAGGCATCTGTGATTGTTGTCTGTGAGTGAACAACATGCAAGTTTTATATGCGAACTAGATTCATTCCATTTTTCCCAGTAAAGTGCTCATTGTGATGCTTTCTATAACAGGTCTGTTGTAGCAAAATCACAATAGTAATCATAATCTCTGCCACAGTTGTAATAAATATGATACTTCCTCAATGGGATTTGGGGAGTGAGACATTACCTCAAATGAAGTCCGTCAAACAAATGAAAGACAAACTGCATTGATCTTCCTAAGTGATGTGTGGGCTGCAGCCTGGGGACAGGGTAGACAGTTCACACCAGCGCTGAGGTGTCCTGGTACTGTTCTTTTGGAGGCCACATTTGCAGGACAACAAGCCTCCTCACAATGGTGTGCCAGTGTTTCCTCACCCGGAAGGGGCAGAGATGGGAGCACAGCGATGACACTCTGTCCCTGGCTTCCTACTGGGTCAGTCAACAATGGTGCCACTTGGTGCCAGCTGCAAGGCCCTGTCGCATTAAGAAGGGACCACTTCATTTCCTGTGGATGAGAAAATAGTCTGCAGTGTTGTTCAGCCTGGGCAACAGAGTGAGACTCCAACTCAAAAAAAAAAAAGAGAGAAGTGAAATGGTGGAAAAATTTTTATCTAATGAACATGCCCTTCTAATAATGGCTATTATCTAAGCAGTATCACTCTCAGAAAGGCTGAGAGTGATACTGCTTAGATAATAGCCATTATTAGAAGGGCATGTTCATTAGATAATTCTAATATAAAATCTTCTATTTGGCATTTGGCTTGATTGGACTTCAGGAAGAGCCAGGAGATATGTAAAAGGCTGAAATTATCTTAGGCTCCCAAAAGAAAATACTCGAAATGCTCAGTACAAGGGATCATGTATCATACTTACAATTAAAAATAATGTTTGGATTGTGCATTCTTTTAAACGTTTCCACATGAAACTGGAAATGTAGACAAAATTTTATTATGCTGTGACTTGACAAAGAAAGAGTGGCTGTCTCTGCAGGGCTGCTGGATTAACAGCCCGACAGAACTGATGTCAGTTCTTGCAAGCAACTAGCCAATTCAGCTAAACAATAAGTTATTTCACTCAAATGCTTCATCTGATTATCTCCTTTTCAGTGAATTAACTGGTTGCTTGATGAAAATTCTCAAAGAGATCTGATATTTTAACATGGGTAGATATAGGTCAGAGCCTTGGTTAACATTTTTTTAAGGAGACAGAGAAATCAAAACTGCGTAGCATATATTTTAAGTGCCTTGTTAAGTAAAATAACCACCATGACCACATCTACTTCCCATAAAAATTTTTTCACCATTTCACTTCTCTCTTTTTTTTTTTTTTTTTTTGAGTTGGAGTCTCACTCTGTTGCCCAGGCTGGAATGCAGTGGCCACCGCATTCATGGCCACCGCATTCATGGCCACCGCAGCCTCGACCTGCTGGGCTCAGACAATCCTTCTGCTTCAGCCTTCCAAGTAGCTGGAACTACAGGCACATGCCACACGCCCAGCAATTTTTTTTTTTATTTTATTTATTGTAGAGACTAGGTCTTGCCAAGTTGCCCAGGCTAGTCTCCAACCCCCCCGGGCTCAGGCAATCCTCTTGTTTCTGCTTCCCAAAGTGCTGGGATTACAGGCGTGAGCCATCGCTCCTGGCTCATTTCACTTCTATTGTTGTTGTTTTTTTTTGAGTTTGGAGTCTCACTCTGTCGCCTAGACTGGAGTACAGTGGCATGCTCCCAGCTACTGCAGCCTCGACCTGCTGGGCTCTGGTGATCCTTCCACCTCAGCCTTCCAAGTAGCCTGAACGCCTAATTTTTTATTTGTTCAATTCAATAGCATTACAGAGCAAAATGTCTGGCAGTATATCATCAACAACTGATTTTAATAAGTAATAAGAAAGGGAATAAAATAAGATATAGTGTAGGACAAACCATTCCCTTCTACAACTCAAGTTCCTACTGTGACTCGCAAGCTGGAAACTTTTTCCTTTTCTGGGTGTTGGAAAGAAGAGCTTCTTCCCTCTCGGCATCCCTGTAATCAGCTCTACCCAAGAGCAAAGAAGTGTCTTACTCAATTAGTGTGACTGGGACTGTGAAGCAGGGGCTGAGAGTACAGGGCACAGCCTTTCTCTCTCTCTCTCTGTCTCTCTCTTTCTCTCTCTGTCCCTGCTACTCAGAATGGCCTGACCACTCTGCTCCAACATGCAGGAAGTGACCTGCCCCTGTGATGGAGACCCATAGCCTGTACTAGTTCAGCCCTGCCAGCAACCACAAGGTTGAACTCTGTTCAGGGGCAAAGAATTAGGAAACCCACTTAGCTACATATTGATGTTGTGACTTGTAATCAGATTTATTCGTAATTAAGTTGAGATATAGATCTTCTGCCTTTCAGTTGGCACCTAACTCAGGAGGGGGAGAAAAGGGAATTAGAAAGAGGAAAAGGAAAGCCTTGTATATCTATTTACATATGTTAACACATTGGTAAACATTCAGCAAACAGCCTTCTGGGAAGAAAAGGCCCTGGTTTATAGCATTTGATTACTTCTGTGATGTGAATACTCTTACCTTGGCCAATTGCAAGCTGCCAATGTGAAGTTATTGAACACAATGTGAGAAGGAGAGGCACACAATTGGTCCTCACAAGGGTAAAAGTTGCCAGAATCAAAATGGAGTTACTTGTGTCAAACCCTGACAAATGAAGATGGGGAAGGCCACTGGGGAGGTTTCTCATGCACATATGCCTGATAGCAAGAATTATCACAAAAGATTCTGCAATGTCGGGTGCACTGGCTCACGCCTATAATCCCAGCACTTTGGGAGGTTGAGGTGAGAGATTTGCCTGAGCCCCCAGGTTCGAGACTAGCCTGGGTAACTTGGTGAGACCTCATCTCTACAATAAATCAAAAAATTAGCACATGCCTATAGTTTCAGCTACTTGGAAGGCTGAGGCTGAAGGATCACCTGTGCCCAGCAGGTCAAGGTTGCGGTGGCTGGGAGCGTGCCACTGCCCTTCAGCCTGGGTGATAGAGGAGACTCCAACTCAAAAACTAATAATAAAAACAATTTTTAAAGGATTCTGCAGAATCACAACCTTGCACAAAGGCCACCACAACTTTACACACACACAAAATATACATCTGCAAGGACATCTGCCCAGCAACTGCCAGGAATTGTCAGAAGAGCAGAGGAGAGAAACCCCACTTCCAAAAGCTCTTTTTATAGTATTATTATTATTATTATTATTATTATTATTATTATTATTATTTGAATTGGAGTCTCACTTTGTCACCCAGACTGGAGTGCCATGGCATACTTCTGGCCACTGCAGCCTCAATCTGCTGGGTTCAAGCAATCCTTCCGCCTCAGCCTTCCAAGTAGCCGGAACTACCAGCGTGCACTACCATGTCCGGCTGATTTTTTTGATTTATTGTAGAGACGAGGTCTCGCCAAGTTGCCTGGGTGAGTCTTGAACCCGTGGGCTCAGGCAATCCACTTGCCTCAGCCTCCCAAAGTTATAGCAGCATAATTAATCCATTCATGAGAGTGGAACCCTCATGACCTAAACACCTCCGGTTAGGCCCATCCCCCAACACTGTTGCATTGGGGATTAAGTTTTCAACACATGTATTCTGGGGGACACATTCATACCGTAACATTGTGCCGCTCAGAAGCAAACTACTATTTATCATCTATTGAAACCAGTAAATGAATATGATACCTATTATCCAGTTATCTGTTAAAGAAGAATCACCCACTTCATCATCCAGTTCAAATGATGTCATTAGTTGAATCTTATTTCCCTTCCTCCCCACATCTTTTCTTTCTGCTTTCTCCCTTTCTACTACAAATCAGATTCTTAGACTGTCAAGGACTACTCAATGGCAATTTAAGAGATGTTGATAACAGTGTTCACTAAAAATAAAAGCTAAAGTACATTAAATGGCAGTAATACTTGTGAAGTCTCCTAACTACAAACTCCTGAAGTTTAGAGATAAAATGGTGTGTTGGAAAGAATGGTCTTACAAATGAGACAGGGCTGGAATTGAATCCCAGCTCTGATGTCTACTGGCTGTGCCACCCTAGAAAGGAGTGGTTAGCAGCAAGCCTGCAATAGAATCTCTTCCTTTACTGAGAAAATACCCTGGGAAAGAAAAACAGAAGATCATCTGGTCAAATTTCCTTGTAAACATGTAGTGACTGTCTCCAGACAAACACACTAATACTATTTGTACAGGGAGAGTCCTTATCTATGGAATGCTTTCAGGGGGATGAACTTAATCTTTCCCATAGGATTGATTGCTATGGTAATCAGATCTGGAACTTATGGATTATGGAAGCTGTCTGCTTAAACAATGTCATATAGTTTATGTAGATATTAGAGTATACAAGATCTGACAGTCAAGTTCATGAACTCAACCTAGAAAAAGGGCTACATACCTCATTGTTGAATATCACTACAGTCACCTTCAAAGTACTCCCCTTGGGAAGCTATGCACCAATACCAGCACCTAGTCCTACCCATCAAAGCAATTTTGGAACTCTTTTCTGGAATGGCCATCAGAGTTGTTGTCATATTCCCTTTGATGTCCTGAATGTCTTCCTTTCAACATTTCCTTTATTTTGGGTAAAGAAATATGTCTCTGGGGACCAGATCAGGTGAGTAGGGAGGGTGTTCCAATGCATTATTTGTTTACTGGCTAAAAACTCCCTCACAAACAAAGCTGTGTGAGCTTGTGCATTGTCATGATACAAGAGCTCCTTTGGGTCCATTTTTGCACATACCTTTCTCATGCCAAGATTTTCAGTTAAAATTTTCCTGTTTTTCTGTCAAAGTTCGCTTGGTCTGCTATATTTCTCACAGTCAGTCAACAATTTTGACGCACAGTTCAATGAATTTTTGCAAGGTTTTCTCTTTTTAAATTTTTTATTTTAAAGATGTGGGGTATGATTCAGGCTTGCAATGTTTTCCTCAGTTCTGCTTATTACTGGCAGTCCTGACCTCTCTTCATCAGCGATGTTTTTTCTCCCCTCACAAAAATGTTTAATCCATTTGTACACTGCCATTTTCTTCATGGCATTATCCCCATAAAATTGGACTAACATGTCCCTGATTTCATTTCCATTCTTGCCAAATTTAACAAGAAATTTAATGTTTGTCCATTGCCCTAATTCAAGCTCCCACATTCTCATGACGGCACACAAAAACACATAACAACAAGAATGAATGCCACTCAGCAAGATACCGCCACATGTCAACACAAACACAGCTGCGAGACGCTGATATACCAAGGTTATAAAACTTTATTGAGTTATTCATACAATACTGCTAACATAAGCTCCTGGCGACAAATTCGCAAACTTAATTGTCAGACCATGTAAAATGGGGATGTTTCACTGAAGAAACAGCTGCCTTCTGTGCAAGTGATGGGACTGTACACATCACTTAGACACTCTGTTTGCTAATCAGGACCAGAGCTTGAAATGACCTCAGGGCTGTGTTGGTGTTCCCGGACTTTTCCCTGCTTCATCTGTGCCTTTAAGTTGTATATGCTTGAAACTAGAGCCATGTGTCACTGAACGACGGGAATAGGTTCTGAGAAATGCTTCCTTAGCCTACTTCACCATTGTGTGAACATCACAGAGTGTTCTTACACAAACCTAGATCATGTAGCCTGCTACACATCTAGGTTATTTGGTGCAGCCCATTGCTCCCAGGCTACAAACCTATATAGCAGGTTATTGTACTGGATATTGTAGGCAATTGAGACACAATTTGTGTATCTAAACATAGAAAAGTTACAGTAAAAATACAGTATTATAATCTTATGGGGCCACCGTCATATATGTGATATTGACCAGAATGTCATTATGCAGCACATGCCTGTATTAGTAAAGCTTGCTACTGTGTAAGATCTCTGAACCACGCAAGTCTGATTTGATCATCTGATCCTTTGTGTTATCTCATACCTTTAACACATGAGTTAATACTCTGATCATCTATAAAACAGGAATACTCATGTTTATCTCTTATAACTGTTGAAGGGAATAAACAAGATAAGACGTGGAAAGCACCTAATACAGATAGCAAAGTACAAAGAATGTCACTTATACCCTCTGTCTGTGACCCTCCACTAATGAAATGATGTTCTTGGCTGCTTGAACTGAGCTTCCAGAATTCACTTACTTTGTTAATAAAGTATCTCCAGAGAGAGAGAAAGGTGTCAATTATGTAACAAAGTGGGACACATCGACTCTCTTTTCTACACTCTCTATCCTCCAAATTATACACAAATTCAATGTTTGTGTAAATATGTTTATTCAACTGTAACTGAAAATGTGTTTTTCTCTAAAGAAAAAACCCTAAAACATATCAAGTTTAAAAACTTTTAAAAAATTATTAAAATAGAAGATTTGGGGATTAAAATTCTTTCTAGCATAACTAAAATTTTACAATGAAATAGATGTTTTGGTAAAACTCAAATAAATGGTTTTTTCTAAGCATTTATTAAGTACATACTACATGCCAAGGATGTGCAAGGCAGGTAAATTAAACTACATGGCCCCTGCCCTTTCCTATGGAGCACCTAGCCTGGTAGAGAAACTGTCTTTAAATAAGTATCACACAAATAAATGTATTATTTTGAATTCAAATTCTGTTTAATCCTGAAACAAAAGTACAGACAGTATAAGAGATTAAGTAGAAGGATTATTTTATATTGAGGGCTCAGAGAGAGTGGTCTTTAATCCAAGATTCTAAGGATTAATCTTGTTAGCCAGGAAGTGGGTGGGGGTAGGGGCTGAGGCATTGTTCTAAGCAAATTCACACAGAAAAAGAAAACCAAATACCACATGTTTTCAACTTATAAGCCAGAGTTAAACACTGGGTACACACAAAAAGATGAGAACAACAGACACTGGGGACTCCTAAAGGGGAGAGGTGGAGGGGAACAAGGGTTGAAAAACTGCTTATTGGATACCATGCTCACTGTTTGGGTGAGGGGTTCAATAGAAGCCCAAACCTCGCCATTATACAATATACCCATGAAACTAACCTGCACTTGTGTCCCCCGAAGTTAAGATACAAAAAGAAAGGAAGAATGTGAGGGGTAGGAAGGGGCGGGAGGAGGGCTGCATCAGTACTTTTTACAGCTCCCTGGTGAGTTCTGATGTTCAGTCAGGTTGATAACACTACCTGGCCCATTTCTTCCTCCTTGAATCTTTATTCTCTTGGTCTCCCATTTTCCTTCCACATCACTGGCCACCTCTTTTCATGGCTCCTTTCAATGGCTTTGCCTTCTCTACTGATGTCTACCTGATCGAGTCTTTTAGGATTTGCCCTGTTCCCTCTTCTCTTTCTTTATTCTCTCCACTGACAATTTCAGCCACTCATGACCTCCCATACAGTCTATATGTTGACAATGCTAACCCATTTCTGAGCTCCTAGTCAAAATATCCAACCATGTGCTTCTCTCTCTGTTTGGGTGTAGGCACACACTTGCCAAACTCAACACAGCAACCGGAGCGCTCAACCTCCATCTGCCACTTTCTCCTACCTGCTCCCTCTCCAGGGTTCTGCATCTCACTAAATGGCCCCACCGACAAGTAGCCACACATGCCAGAAACCCTGTGGATCATCCTTGATACCTGCCTCTCTCTGAGCTTTCCTTATTGAATCCTGTTGAATCCATTCCCAAGTGTTTTTACTTCACTCCATCTCCAATGCTACAATCCTAGTTCAAGTCACCATAATCAAATTATGTTACTATCTTACTTAAAGCTCCTGGTTACTGCCCCTTGTGCTTATGATGAAGTCCCAACTAGACCAATTAAACCACCATTTCAGGGGATTGGGCCCAGGTCTGGATATTTTTTAAATGCTCCCTGGGTTATTTTAATATGGAGTCATATGTTGGAAAGTATTGGTTTACCTTGTTGAAAGCTGTTGAAAATTCAAATGAAACTCTCAGCAGAGGGTCCTTGACAACCTGAATGACATCAGTTTCAAGGGCTGATGGGGATAAATGGCTGATGGGAGTGGGGGGAAGAGTAAATGGAGAGGAGAAAAAAAAAAGAAAGAAAACAGTAACCACATATGAAGGTAATTCTTTCCAGAAACTTCACAGAGAAAGATACCAGAGATACTGAATGATAACAAGAAATGGATTTGTTTTGTTTTGTTTTGGTTTTTTACCTTTAGCTATTTACAAAGCATGTAGGATTTGCACCCATTTATCCATGACCAACTTTCATCAAATAAAAGATACTGGCAAAGTCACTCTCCAAAAGGAGGTGGTGAGGCACAGGAAAGCTCTAGACTGGCATTCAGAAGCTCATCCATCATATCCTGGCTCTGCCACCTTCAAACAATGTGTTCTTGGACAAACTGCTTAAGTTATCTGAGCCTCATTTTTCTCCTTAAAATGGTAATAATAAGGCCAGTTGCAGTAGTTCATTCCCATAATCCCAGCACTCTGAGAGGCCGAGGCGAGAGGACTGCTTGAGCCCATGAGTTTCAGACCAGCCTGGACAGCATAGTGAGACTTCGTCTCTACCAAAAAAATCAAAAAAGTTAACTAGGCGTGGTGGCATGCACCCGTAGTCTCAGCTACTTGGGAGACTGAGGCAGAAGGATTGCCTGAGAAAGGAGGCTGAGGCTGCAGTAAGCCATGATTGTGCCACTATACTCCAGCCTGGGTGAGAGAGTGAGGCCTCAACTCAAAAAAAAAAAAGGTAAGAATACACTTAGCTCACAGAAAGTTGCTGTAAAGTTTAATAAAATAATATATACAAAAGGTGCGTAAAGATATATACATTATTTCCCAAGTTCATCACTAGTCTTTGTCAACCTAAAAAAGAAATCAGGAAAAATATCTCTTAATTTAATGTGTTTATTTGGGAGTAAACAAAGAGAATTATAATACAGGATGCACAGTTTCTAGTAAGCCACAGATGAACTCAAAGAGGGGAGAAGAAGGGAAGGATTTTATTCTCAAAAAGTAGTTCTCACAGGCTGCTTGGAAACAGAGTTTATTGTTTCAAAGACAGAGCTGGTGTCAGTTCATTAGGCGAGATGCCATTACCCAGCAAGTGTTCTTTCAAGAGTATCTTATCTGAATTCCTACAGTTCAAAGAATGTCTAGTGATAAACTTGGTCATAGAAATATGTGTATACATGCAAAACATAGGTCATGAATAGCGTAAGATGTGTGAAAGACTGAAGGAATTTCTCATGGGACTATTTTAGAAAGTCCTTGAGACAGTCTTATCTCTGACACCCAAGCCTAGCCTCTCCTCCTACATGCTTCCCCAGTTCCCACTGTTCAGTTCTGACAATAGTGACTCTGGTATCTGCAACTTTCACATCCTCCAGTGACCTCAGAGAGGCTTCCTGGATTCCTCAAGCCCCACCAGTGCATCCTTTCATACCTGCCTCCACAGGCAGTTCAATATATTTTGATCATTTCCTAAGCTTCTCCTCTATCCCTAAAGTTCCCAGTCTCTTACCTATCCCTTTACTCCTGGATTTCAATGTGGCTGGATAAACTTGAGCTAGACAAACATGTCAAAAATGAGATGTGTCAGAATCCCAGATAACATAAATGCTTTGCAAATGGGCTATTCCAACCCTAATATAAGGATTGACTAATGTGAACATTTTGAGTACTAAGGCAAGAAGGGGGAGCTATTAAGCTGAGGGAACTGTTCAGTACCTCCAAAATCCCACCATGCAGTGACATCCTGAGATCCTTGTCTATCTCATATTTTCTGACTCAGTCCCCTCTACGCTACTCAACGCAGTTTCACCAGGGTTATTTTTTCTGTGACACAGCTCCAAACACTTCATATCACTCCTCAGCTCAAAAAACATTGAGACACTCTTTCCTGCTCCCATCCTACCCCTCTCCAGTTGACAGAACACCCCTTGCCTGTACCCACATCCACACCACTGGAATGGGAAGTTGTTAGGACCAAAAAATATAATATATTCTCCCACTTCCTTCTTCTACAGATTGTAGAAGAGTTCTCTGCCTTAGAATTTGTTGAACCACAAATGTGGAGAATAATATTTACTTTGCGGGTGGGAGGGAGGGATTGGGCAATCTTTCTTCTCTTTATTTTTAATTGAAATTTGTACTGAGACAATTATAGATTCACATGCAGTTGTAAGAAATAATAAAAAGATCTCCCTTGTACATTTTGTCTAGTTTCCACCAATGGTAACATTTTACAAACTATAGTATATTATCCTAACCAATATATTGACATTGATACAATTCCCTATCTTATTCGTGTTACACAAATTTTACTTTTTTATTAGTATTCATTTGCATTTCCACTTGAATGTTTGTGTGCATTAAGTTCTATGTGATTTTGTCATCTGGATAGGTTTGTGTATTCACACCACAGTCAAGATAATGACAACACTACAAGGATTCCTCCTGTTGTCCTTTTATAATCACACTCAGCCCCCTTACCCTTTTCCCCACCCCCTAAGACCTGGAAATCACCAATCTGTCCTCCATTTGTAAAATTATTGCCTTTTCAAAACTGTAATATGCAAGTTAAAACCACAATGAGATACCACCTCATAATAGTCAGAATGTCTATTCTTAGAAAGTCAAAGAACAACAGATGTTGGTGCAGTTGCAGAAAAAAGGGAAGGCTCATTCACTGTTGGTGACCTCTATGGAAAACAGTAAGGAGATTTCTCAAAGAACTAAAAATTGAATTACCATTTGACCCAGCAGTCCCACTACTAGGGATCTACCCGAAGGAAAAGAAATATATAAGAAGATACGTATATTCATATGCTCATTGCATCATTATTTACAATGGCAAAATCATAGAACCAACCTAAGTGCCCACCAAAAATTGATTGAATAAAGAAAATGTAGTATATATATACTACATGGAATACTATATAGACATAAAAAAGAATGAAATCGTGTCCTTTGCAGCAACATAGATGGAGCTATATGAGCTGACTCAGAAACAGAAAACCAAACTCTGCATATTCTCACTCACATGCAGAAGCTAAATGGCCACAAAGATGGAAATAAAAGACACTGGGGACACCAATAAGGGGGAAGTGACTAGGAAAGTTAGGGTTCAGAAATTACCTATTGAATACAATATTCTATGTGGGGAATGGGCAACCTGAGACCCAATCCCCACCACTACAAAATATGCCCATGTAACAAACATGCATGTGTACCCCCAAATCAAAATGTTCTATAAATGGATCACACAACACATAACCTTTGGGATTGACTTTTGAGTTCTTCAGCATAATTCCCTAGAGATTCATTCAAGTTGATGCATATGTCAATAACTAAATCATTCTTTCTTTGTTTTTGTTTTTACATTTTATTTATTTTGTCTTCTCTCTCTCTTTTCTTTCTTTTTTTTTTTTTTTTGAGTTGGAATCTCACTGGGCTGGAGTGCAGTGGCACGCTCATGGCCACTGTAGCCTTGACCTGCTGGACTCAGACGATCCTTCCACCTCAGTCTTCCAAGTAGCTAGAACTACAGGCACATGCTACTAAGCCCAGTTAATTTTTTTTTTTTAATTGTAGAGACAAGGTCTCATCAAGTTGCCCAGGTTGGTCTCAAACCCCTGAGCTCAGGTAATCCTCTTGCCTCGGCCTCCCGAAGTGCTGGGATGGGCTTAAGCCACCACACCTGGCGAACTAGATCATTTTTATTGCTGAGTGGTATTCCACGATGTGTATATGCAACACTTTGTTTAACCAGTCATCTTTTGAAGAACATCTGAGCTGATTCCAGTTTTTTGCTATTACAAATAAAGCTGCTATGAACGATTGTGTACATGTTTTTGCTTTTCATGGCTCTGGGGTTAAACACTTAAGAGTGCAACTGCTGAATTGAGTGATAGTTGCATGTATGGTTTTCAAGAAACTGGTAAGCTGTTTTCCAGAATATACCATTTATATTCCCACCAGCAATGTTTGAGTAAACCACACATTTACTTTTAGATTGCCTTTTAGTTCTTCTTTAGCTAAGATGTGCTATCAGAAGATAGGTGGCACTTCAATTTCTGTCACTCATGTAAGTTCCTGATCAAAACCTGAAAGCCAGAGTGTGAACAAAAGAAAATGGCTATTCTTTTAAGTAATAATATAGCTGACCTTTACTGAGGGCTTACTGCAAGCCAGGCACTGTGCTAAAGACTTCTTAAGTTCAAATCCATTTGTTACTCATAACAGCCCTAAGAGTAAGTCCTATTATATCCCCAATTTATAGATTAGGAAGCCGAGGCTTAAAAATAGACATACCTTGCTCCTGATTGCAGCTAGTGAGTGACAAAATTAGGATTTGAACCTCAGGGATTGTTCTCTCAACTACCAGATTATGCTGCCTCCTGTACACTAACAAAATAAACATTCCTATGTTTGCAGAAGCAGCTGCTCAAGTTATCTTATAGTTAGTAAAGTGTATCTCTTTTTAAATATAAATATAGATTTTACCATCTCTGGGAATTAATGTATATCCTTGCAGTGTGTATACCCATGCGCGCAAGCGTGTGTGTATGTGTGTGTGTGTGTGTGTGTGCATGTGTGTGGAATTCAATCGGTATGTGATGCTCTTTTTCAAAACCTAAACACAGCACCAGCTGATGTCTATTTTCCCCTGTTCCTCATTTGTAACTTTGGAGGACAATAACATATCCTAAGTAGTATGGGAAGGGAATAAAGAATTTATCCATAATAACCTCAAAGTAAGTAGAAGTTCTTGTCAAGAACTTTCCCTGTAAAGCATGAGCAAAAGGAAAATAACTGATACAGTGACTATGCAAATATATTATAGCAAAAAAGGGAGGAAGGACAGACTAGAACAAGCATCTAAAATACCACTGAAGAACATAGTCTGGAAGAAAATATAACTCAAAGATTAGAAAAAATGCCCTGCCAGTGTCTTACACTAAGAAAAACTTAGAAAAAATCTCAAAGGCAAAATGATAAAACAAGAGGTAAAAAAGGGAAACAGCCGAGCTAAGACTACTAATTGAGGAGAAAAACACCACCATTAGGGAACTAATATATCAGAAAGAGCAGGAATCAAGTGCTCTGAAAACAGAATTGCTGTAGTGGCAGAGAGGGCAGACTTGATATTATCATTGCAAATATAAGAAAAAAGGAGAAAGGACTCTTACAATCAGAGAAGAATGTGAAAAGGAGATAAAGATAATCCTACACAAGAATAATTGGTGTTTCTGTAGAAAAATGAAACAGAAAAAAGTATTTAAAAAAGAAAATTTCCCTAAAATTAATGAAAAACCAATTTTGCATACAAAAGAGGCCATTTTCTTTCCAGGAAAAAAACGGATACGGAATAATTAAAACAGACAACATAGCCTGGCTAGGTTAGTGATCTTTTGGGAATACAAGGAAGAGTTAGAGGAATTGAGGTCGAAAAAATAAGTCATCTTCATGGGAGAACAGACTTTTCCACGGCAATTAGTGACAAAAAGTAATGGAGCTATGTCTACATAATTCTGAGGAAAAGAAAGGCCTATGATCTGAGCACCAGGGAGGCCAAGGCAAGCTTGAGACCCAGAAGCTTGAGACCAGTCTGGACAACATAGCAAGACCTTGTCTCTACAAAAAAAATTTTTTTAAAAAAGAATACCCAGACAGTATTATTTGAGAATAAAGACAATAAGCACACGTTCTTAAGCATGGAAGGCCTTAGCAGATAGAGCCCTTCTTGAGAAAAACTATTAGAGATCAAATCAAGCTCCACAAGAAATGAATGACCATACTAGGGTAAAAGCAGTGCTATATATTAAGTACTAAAAGGAGGCAGTTGACCTGGCAAAATGACTCATGCCTATAATCCCAGCACTTTGGGAGGCTGAGGCAGGAGGATTGCTTGAGACCAGGAGTTTGCAACCAGCCTGGGCAACAAAGCAAGATCACATCTCTACAAAAAAATTAAAAATCAGCTGGGCATGGAGATGGCACCTGTACTCCCAACTATTCGGGAGGATCACTTGAGCCCGGAAGTTCAAAACTGCAGTGAATTATGATCGCACCACTGCACTCCAGCCTAAATGAAGGGCACTGTCTCTAAATAAAAATAAAAATAAGAGGTGGGGAGACAGTGTATGTAGTAACTAGTTCAAGAATTAGACCATCTAAGCTTGAATCTTGGCTCTGCCAATTCTTATTTTTGGCCTCAGACAAATTATTTACCCTGCCTCATTCCATTACTGGTAAGATGAGGATGATAACGTTTGGGTATTAAATAAGATAATCCTTGAAAAGTTCTTAGTATCATGTCTAGCATTAGATACTACTATTATAGTAAAACAGTAAAATATACAAATATTATAGCTTCAAATTTGTAAGTCTTTTTATGATTTTCTTCTCTTAATCTTGGAAACTAATATCTCTGCAATATCTCTGAAATTTTAAAAGAGCAAAATCCCTGGAAAATTGGACAAGAAACTGGTACCACTGGGACCTTTGGGAAAGAAAATTGAGTAGATGGGGACAGTGGCAGGGAGGAATGTCACTGACTTTTCACCAATATGTAGCTTTTGAAGTTTGTACCATGTGAATAGGTCACCTATTTTTTTAAAGCAACTACAATTAAAGAAAACATTTACCTAAGCTTCCAAAACTTCCTCATTTTTAAATCATGGTTTCTTTTTCTTCTTTTAAACTTAAGTATAATTAAACTTAATACTTTAATGTAAAATTAGTATGAACAGTATGGTCCCACTTTTGCAAAATTATTCTTAGCCAGCCAGTCTTCCATCTATAGATATGCAAAGAAAGAGGTCTGAAATTATGTCCTAAGTGGTGAAATTTGGAGTATTTTTTCAATTCACATTTTTCGGAATTGCTTGAATTTTTAAATAATAAATACGTGTTATCTTTAAAAAGTCATTGTTCTAAAGTAAACAAAAACTGTTACCTATTGATTGATAAGAAAGAACAAGGGGCTTGCCTGTACCTCCCAGGCGACTGGGCTCTGAATACGACAGTCCACCCGGGAGGATCTGGTTAAAGCTCTAATTGTACCATTCTGTGCCCTAACTCCTGCTTTGGTAAGTGTGCTGCCCGGGTATGTTGCTGATTCTTTAAGTGGGAGGCTGATGTCTGAGCTCCAGACTGCCTTTCCATCCCTGTGCATTTGTTCCTGGTGCTCTAATAACCTAGCTTGCCTTCATGCTTCATGATTCCTCAATCATATCTTTTTCTTCAAAGCCACATCTGGACCATGTCTTCTATGTAACCTTTCGTAACCAGCCTACCTGATTTCCCTGTTTGAAATCCCATGACCCATTTTACAACTGTCATAAGGCTATGCATTTATTTAATAAATATTTATTGAACATATACCATGTGTTTTATATTGTATTTGTTTGTATGTATGTGTCACACTCTCTGCCTTAGGACAACTACCTGAGGGCTGGAAGCAAGTCATACTCATTTGGCATTTCTAAAGCACCAGCAGAGTATTTTTTTTTTTTTTTTAGTTGGAGTCTCAACAAAGAAATCTCTCTGTCACCCAGGCTGGAATGCAGTGGCACCATTATGGCTCACTGCCCCCACAGCCTCAACCTCCTGGGGCTCCGGCTACCCTTCCACCTCAGCCTTCCTAGTAGCTGGGACTACAGGCATGCACCACCATGCCCAGCTAATTTTTTGTTGTTGTTGTTGTGGAGTCGAGGTTTTACTATGCTGCCCAGGCTGATCTAAAACTCTTGGGCTCAAGCGATTCTCCCTCCTCGGCCTCCCAAAGTGTTGGGACTACAGGCATGAGCCACAGCAGCCAGCTTCCAGATGGCATATTGTAAAGAATAATGGTAAAAAAAATGTTTGTTGGATAACCAAATAAATAAACACTCAATAAATATTGATTGAATTGAACTGATTCTTTGTCTTTGTGTATTTTTGGAAGTTTAGAAGACTTTTAGTGTTAGAAGGTAAGTGGTTCACCTGCCTTCAAAATTATTCTATAGAGTTCTCCTGATGAGCAAATACGTCCCCTTTCTCTAAAAACATTGGCATGGATCAAAATCCTTGGAAAGGTGTAAGGTCCAGATAGCTAAATATAGAATAGTGATGTTTATTTCCACTTGTTTCATCCTGAAGAGGTACAATAATCCTGAAACTTGACATAAGAAAGACCATTTCTCTGACAATTTCTCTGATTGATTCCCTACCGTCCTATATTGGTTCAGAGACAGCTTTCCAAAGTGAGTTCACATTACTCAGAGTTTTCATCCCTTAATGGGGTGCTTTAATCACAAAAAGTCACATTTAAGCTGTATTGCTCAAAACCTAAATTAAGCTCATCTGGTGCACGTAATGGCATACCGGTGATGAAATAATGTGAATGAAATTTAAAATAAAAGTGCTACAAATACAAAAGTATGTATAGAATTAAAGGAATACCTCTATAAGATATGAGGATTAGATATGGAAACTATCTGTATATGTTCTCGTTAGGGCTGTCTTTCCAAAACACGGTTTGTCGAAAAACCAATTTTCCCCCTTCTCTCCCAGAACAGTGAGCTCAAAGAAGTGTGCTGCCATCTACTGCAACTATATGAAAGATCAGCTCGGGACACATTAAAATTAAGTTTTTAAAAACTGTCAAAAGCTTCCGAATAGGTTGTTAGCTTAACTTATTTTAACCATAGTCATCGAAAGTTGATAGACTTTTAACATTAAGGGAAATAATCATCATTAGAATTGGCATAATTGAAGAAGAACATCAATGGATGTGTGAACGATCTTACAAATTCAAAGGTTAGAAAGTTCAACTGTAGGCTACAATGGAGGACTGAAGTAACACCTGATTCATTCCATTACAAAGAAGAAGGAACAGGGGAACAGGAGCATTTCCATGCCAAAATAAGCCAGTAGTTCAGTCAGTCCATGTATGTCACAGAGGCATTTTACACAGAAGGACGCGTTCACCCTCTATATGCAATTCCTCACAGTCCACACTCCCTCGGTGACCCTTTACAGATCTATCAAGTGGATCTAAACCTTTCCTGAAAGTATGTTTCTGGCTAGCCTCGTCTTTGGATGAACAAAGTTTCACAATCAACACACAGAGTAATGGAAGCAGAGGAGAATGGGTACCAGATCTTGCATATTCACCAATATACTTCTAGCATTGTATACAGTCCTCACCACATGAAGGTACCTTATTAATATTATTTGAATAAGTAAATACGTAGATATTCTTTCTTTCTTTTCTCTTGAGTCGCAGTCTCACTCTGTTACCCAGGTTGAAGTATAGGGGCATGATCACATCTCACCGCAGTCTTGACCTCCTGGACTCAGATGCTCCTTCTGCCTCAGCCTCCAGAGTAGCTGGGACTTCAGGTGTGCCACTGCACCTGGCTAACTTGGGGAACTTTTCGTAGAGAGGAGGTCTCGCTCTGACCAATCTGGTCTTGAATTAGTGGGTTTAAGCAACCCTCCCACCTTGGCCTCCCAAAGGGCTGGAATCTCAGGCATGAGCCCAGCCTATTTTTGCCTTTATTTTTATCTATCTATCTATTTATTTATTTATTTAGAAACAGAATCTTGCTATGCCGCCAGGCTGGCCTCAAACCCTTGGGCTCAAATGATCCTCCTACTTCAACCTCCAAAGTAGCTGGGACTACAGATGCCATGCCCAGCATCTTTCAATTTCCTTTCCATTTTCTTTGAGCTCCAAGGATTCTGCGGAATCCCAGTATATCAAGATTCAGTACGCATGACTCTGTGGTTTGTATTTTGTTTTGATTATCTGGATATTTTGGGGGAAAGATTAACTTGGGTCTAAACTGTTATGATAACTCCTCAGTTTTCCAGTTCAGTCAATATTGTGTGTCAATTAAGTTTTTAGTGCATTGTAAATTAAAGTGCACACCTTGGCTCAGTAATGAAGGTTGAAGTGCAATGTGTCATCCAGAGACAAAAATAAAAAAAAGTTGGAGAAGACCCTGTACCTAATTAGGAGCATTAGAGAGGGTTTTGAAAGCAATTAGCTTAGACTTGCAGATTAAAAGAAAGTGGTTTAGTCTGGAGAGGCACTCTCCCTTTTTCACTCCTCTAAAACTAGGCTAATATAGCCAAAGTCAGGGAGAGGCTAAGCCACATTTACATTAAACGAATCCTCCAATAACCACCCGTGTCCATTGACAGAAGTCCTAGTAGATCGTGGCCTGGGTAGTCTGTATCACAGTTACTGTGCTCAGGAGTCCTCGGCTCTAAATTGTGTGCTGACGATGGAGATAGGCATAGACATGGGACACGGAGTTGGACATCTGGAGCCACAGCAGTTGTTCTGGGAACTTTGTGTTCAACCATCCAATCCAATACACTTCACAATGTATGGAAAAGAAAACAGCCCCTGCCTTAGAAGATAAGGGGATTGAACCAGTGGCAAAAAATGGAGTGAACAAATTATTATATTATTTGAAAAGTCATAAGATTCAAAGGAAGGGGAGGAATACAACTGGTTGAAGAGATCGTGCCCAACATTAGGAAGAGGGTAGATCTGAATGGGTCTTTAAAGATGAGTTTTGATCTGTGGGGGACGGGGGCACACCTCATCAACAAGGATACCTGCATAATAAACATTTTTATACCTAAACCTGAATTGTCCCCACATCTTTAAAATTAAGAATTAAATAAATAAAGATGTGTTTTGTACTTCATGTTTTAGGTGGGGAGAAAAAAATCACAAACGACATTTAGAAAACATCAGATATGTTTGTAAACAGGATGTGTTCTGTTTGTCTGTAATCTTCACACCAAAAATTGGCAACTAAATTGGATTGGCAACTTAATGTACTGGCTCTGAAGTCAGGTAGCTCTTTGAGTCCTGGCCCGGTCACATGTTTGCTGTGTGATGTTGGACAAGTTATTTGGTATCCCTGGTCTCCAACTGCCTTTTCTATAAAGTGAGAACACTAGAAAGGCCTATCTTAGAAGGGTGTTTTGAGGATTAAGTTGAAGAATTCATGTGCTTTGATCAGTGCCTGAGACAAAGTAAATGCTCAATAAATATTATCTATTAAGTTTTGTGAGTTTATTCTTGACTTACTAAACAACAGGGAGTTATTAAAGGTACCTGAGCAGAAGCGCCATATGTCTGAAGCCGAAACTCAGAGTAATTAATTTGTCAATGAGTCTTATGATGAATTAAAAAAAGTTGAAGAAGGCACAATTAAAGGTATCAGATAGGGGGATTATTCAACTGTCCAGAGAAGAAGTAATAAGAATCAGAATTCTCGGTAGGGTGGTAAAAAGAGAGGGAGGAGGAGAAGGAGAAAAAACAGAAGGATAATTTTCAAAAACTTTGAGAGAAATCAGCCAGGCACTACGGCTCACACCTGTAATCCCAGCACTTTGGGAGGCAGAGACAAGGGGATTGCCTGGGTCCCGGGGTTCAAGACCAGTCTGGGAAAATTGGCAAGATCTCATTTCTACAATAAATAGAAATAAGTAAAATTAGCTGGGAATGGTGTCATGCACCTGTGGTTCCAGCTACTTGGAAGGCTGAGGCGGAAGGGTTGCCTGAGCCCAGCAGGTGCTGTAAATATTTAAAAAAAAAAAAAAGAAAGAGAGAAAGAAAAAAATAAGAGGAAAGAAGGAAGGAAGGAAGAAAGGAAAGACTTTAAGAGGCATTATGAATAAGACTGAGCATGAAGTGTAAGGGAAAAGGAGGAGTCAAAAATGACTCTAAGTCTTTAAACCTGGGTCTTAGAAAAACATTAGTGAGGAAAAACAGAGATCTGAGGATATAGTTATCCAGGTTGAAATTCCAATAGAAAGTCACAACTCAATCCTGACTTGTACCCCCACATCTTTAAAATAATAAATAAATATTTATCTGAAAATTATCTCAGAAGAGAAGGCCAACCTAGGTTAAGTATCTTCACCTTAGAGTTAAATGTGAAGCCTTGGTTGGAGATGAAATTACAGGGGCTGTAAAGTTTGCCAAGGTCAAACCGCCTGACTCAAAATTACACATTCTTTTAACCTGTGGCTATTACATGAGTCCACGTGCATCCGTGGAAAGAGAAGGGGGCTTGTATATTTTTTAAGTGAGGTTCGACTCCCAATTTCCCCATCCAGCCAGGTGTCACTTTAGGAACCGGCTTCCTTGTCTGGAAAATAGAAACAATGCCAATACCTTCCTGGCAGAGTTATTCTGAGTATCCAGGGAGGTCCTGGTCTCTTTCTGATTCAACAGTGATTGCCGGCAGGCACAGAATGACATTTTTCTCCCTGAACACCCTTAAGTCTCTGGACTTGTTCCTACACACAGTATTCCCATGCCCACATTTCTCTGTTCTTCACCACTAGAGACTTGAACTCACCGGAACCTTCCAAGTCTTGCTCAAGTTCTACAAGCTGCTATACCAACTTCTCCTGACTAATTCCAAACCCGCCTCTGTGGACCTCCTCTGCCCTACTGCCTTTCCTACAGAATTCAGAGGCTTTCTACTGAGCACTAGAAAAGAATTAGTGAGGAAAACAGAGATACAAGAAGAAAGCGGTTCAGGAAAGAGTTTTCTTTTAACTCCCTCACTCATTCTCTCCTTTTTCATTTTGTTTTTCATAAAAATTCTCATCCCAGAGTCATGTCTAATTTCAGCCTATCAGTCCCATAATTTCTTAGTGCCCATCAGTTAACCCTCCTGTCAATACAAAGTTGGCGTTCTACACCCCCCCAACACACTCACAAACACACGTAGCAAAGTTACTTTGTGTACGGAGAAAGCTATTATTGATCTGAGAAAAGATTTTCCCTACTTTTTGGCCATAGGAGGAAGAGACCCCAATGACCCAAATTGAGTCAGTTGGTCCACCCATTCATTTTCCTCTTCCCACATCTTATGCAAAAAATTCTAAGCAAGCATTTTTTAAATCTTAGTTTCACCCTGAGTGGGCCCCAGGACCTCCATATTATTTCTACTTAAAAGATAGTTCAATAGGCGCCTTCAAATTTGCTGTAAATTGCTGCAGACTTGGGGTGTTTTTAGCTCCCATGAAAGCCAGAACGCTCCTTTCTGTACTCTGTCAGCATGATGACCTGTAATTTTAGAATCTTTTGCAGCCTGTATTTTGGTTCCCCTGCCCATTCATTAGTCTGACAAATGTCTGTTATCACCTGAAGCATTTATATTGCAAGCCTAAAATCAGCCTTCTCCTACTCAGCATCTCTTTGTTCTCTGGAAAACATCTGGGTCCTACTCATGTATTTTCAAGAAAAAGCACGTTGTCGTGTATCTAGCGCAGTGCAACTCTGGAACTCCCTGTGAACTTCGACGTCAACATCACGGGTAGCCTTGACACACATCCTGCAGCGTATCATAATCAATAGCATGTATTATTACGTGCTTGTTACAAACTCTGCATTATATTATGTGATGTGGGAGAATCAGAAGTAGAAATAAGGACCACATCTGGTTTGTTGTTGTTGTTGTTTTGTTTTGAGACAGAGTCTCACTCTGTCACCCAGGCTGGAGTGCAGTGGCACAATTACGGCCACCGCAGCCTCAACCTGCTCGGCTCAGGTGACCCTTCTGCCTCAGCCTTCCAGGTAACTGGAACTACAGACACACGCCACCACACCCAGCTAATTTTTTGATTTATTGTAGAGAGGAGGGCTGGCCAAATTGCCCAGGCTGGTCTTGAACCCATAGGCTCAGGCAATCCTCTCACCCCGGCCTCCCAAAGTGCTGGGATTATAGATGTAAGCCACTGCGCCCCGCCCACGTCTGTTTTGAACATGACTTTATACCCAGCACTGGGTATAGGGTCTGACACAAAAGAGACAATAAAAATATTAATGAATGAATAAATTGGAGCTCTGAGAAACCTCCACACGAGACACTATAGAGAAGGACACACATTAATTCACAGTTAAGAGCTCCCTTAGATGGTGGCATGGCTGTAAGTGATACAGGAATTCAAAGTGAGGAGATAGGCTGAGCCATGCATACAACCTTTAAAGGTAAGAGCTGACTGGGTACAGTGGCTCACACCTGTAATCCTAGCACTTTGAGAGCCAAGGCGGGAGAATTTCTTGAGTCCAAGAGTTAGAGACCGGCCTGGGAAGCATAGTAAGATCTTGTCTCTACAAAAGATAAAAAAATTAGCCAGGGATGGTGGCACATGCCAGTAGTCCCAGCCACTCAGGAGGCTGAGGTGGAAGGATCACCTGAGCTCAGGAAGTCAAGGCTGCGGTAAACTGCGAGCGTGCGACTGTCCTCCAACCTGAGTGACAAAGTGAGGCCCTGACTCAAAAGAAAAAAGTGCTATTGAAGAAAGCACTAGAGAGAGGATGGGAATTTTAGGGGGTAGAGGAAGACCATAAGTAAAGGCTGAAAGGTAAAGTCAGTAAGAAATCAGTTAACTGGAAGCAAGGGACATATAGAGTAAAATATGAGATTGGTTGATCAGTGGGACCAGGTAATAATGAATATTAAAAGATAGACAATTCGTAACCAGCCTGGGCAACTTGGCGAGACCTCATCTCTACAATAAATCAAAAACATTAGCCAGGCATGGTGGCGTGTGCCTGTAGTTCCAGTTACTTGGAAGACTGAGGCGGAAGGATCGCCTGAGTCCAGCAGGTCGAGGCTGCGGTGGCTGGGAGTGTGCTACTGTCCTCCAGCCTGGTTGACAGAGTGAGACTCCAACTCAAAAAAAAAAAAAAAGATAGAAGAACCGTCAGTGGATCATGTGCCAAAGTTTGTTTTCTGTTAGTTGTTTAGAATTCAGAATAGTTTTTAAAAATATGAAACAAGGCTACAGATTGTAATCTAATTCATGCATAGTGCTAATATACACATTCCTCTCTTCATGAAATGAGTAAACAGACCCACAGTTCATTACACGCATGTCTGTTTGGTTTTGAGAATTTTTGTTTTTTTAAATTGAATTTAGAATTTCAAAAATTCTCAGAAGAATATTAAAGTTCAGCTAAGCCCCAAGAGAAACTCAGCAATTCTTTTTTTTTTTTTGAGTTGGGGTCTCACTCTGTCGCCCAGACTGGAGTGCAGTGGCCGCTCCCGGCCACCGCAGCCTCGACCTGCTGGGCTCCGGCGATCCTTCCGCCTCAGCTTTCGGGGTAGCCGGAATTACAGGCAAGTGCTACCATGCCCGGCTGATTTTTTGATTTATTGTAGAGATGAGGTCTCGCCAAGTTGCCCAGGCGGGTCTCAGCAATTATTTTCATCAGTTTTTAGTCTGCTTCCTCCCTTCAGCCCTCAATAACTATTCACACCTTTATCAGTCTCCTTAAGAGACATGTCTCTGTTCCTCACAGCAGATAACTTGAACCACAACCTCCAGATTAAATTTTAAAACATCAGTGAATTCCTTGAGTTTTTCAGCATGTTCCCAAAATGTATATATCGTCTCTCTTCTAAATGGTTTTCCCTTGTTCCAGCTTCTATTCTTGACTTTTCACTCTTCCTTTCCCTTCTCAGTCTGATCACCCTCCATCATGGGCTCTGTTATAGTCCATGGTTTCAACCACAAATAAATCAACAGCTCCCTAATTCTGTATCATCAGATTTTTTTTAACTGAGTTCCAGACTTCTCTTTACAGCTACATATTAGAAACTCCATTTAGATATACCACAGAGACCTTAAAGTCAACATGTCCAAAGCATAAGTTGCCATCTCTGGTAGGTGGAATGATGCCCCCCCCACCAAAGATGTCCATGTCCTAATTCCTGAAGCCATGACTATATCAGGTTACACGATAAAGGGAAATTAAGATTGCAAATGGAATTAAGTTTTCATCAACTGAATTTCAACTAGAGAGACTATCTTGAATTATCTAAGTGGGCCCAGTGAAATCACAGGATTAAAAAAAGAAAAAGAAACTCATTCTATATTCATAATTCTTCTGATACTGAATGTGTGGGTCTTCACACCGAGCAATTCTCCAGTTCTCTGAACATCAACTGGGTAGCCTACAATTCAATTCAATTCAATTCTGGCACTGTCTACCTGAAGTTAGCGTCAGATCCCACAAGTTAAGGGCTCAGTTTCTCAAGACTGTCCTCTACTTCAGACGCCAATTGCAAGTCTGTGTATCCCATACTTACGACCAACCAGCTGTGTAGCAGGAGTTCCCATGACACTCCGCTTAGGTTCAATAATTTGCTAGAATGGACAAGGCGCGGTTGCTCATGCCTGTAATCCCAGCACTTTGGGGCAGAGGCCAGAGGATTGCCTGTGCCCAGGAGTTTAAGACCAGCTGGGACAAGCTGGTGAGACCTTGTCTCTACAGTAAATCAAAAAATTAGCCAGCATGGTGGCACGCGCCTCTAGTTCTAGCTACTTGGAAGGCTGAGGTGGAAGGATTGCCTGAGTCCAGCAGGTGGAGGCTGTGGTAGACCTGGGTGTGCCAATGCACTCCAGCCTGGGTGAAAGAGTGAGACTTCAACTCAAATATTAATAATGATGATGATTATTATTAAGATAATTTTCTGAAACGGCTCACAGAATTTAGGGGAGCATTGACTTATGTTTACCTTAAGTATAAACTTACATACGCATACAGTACCCTTTATTGTAAAAGATACAATTCAAGAACAGCCAGATGGAAGAGATGCATAGACTGTGCCCTCTTTGGACACATACCACCCTCCCAACACCTCTATGCATTCATCAACCTGGGAGCTCCCAAATCTTCCTTTAAAGTTTTCTTCAGAGTTTTTGTGAAGGTTCCATTATGTAGCTGTGATCAGTTAGACCATTGGCCACCAGTGACTGAACTCAATGTCCAGCACCTTTAGAGGTGGGGTGGTGAGACATGATGAAAGTTCAACCCTCTGATCACATGGTCAAGTACCCTGGCAGCCAGTTCCCTATCCTTGGGGGCTTTCCAAACGTCACCTCATTAATATAAACTCAGGTATGATTGAAAGGAGCTTACCATAAATAACAAAAAATGCTCCTTTGAGACACACAACCACCTATGGGGAAGAGAGGGCTCACTAGAAGCCCAAACCTGTCCTTCACGCAATTTACTTATGTAGCAAAACCTCACATGTACTCCATGACTCTAAAACAAATAAAGGGAAAAAAATAATCACAGCTTGCAGGGAACACTGTGACACCTATTACTAAAAAAAAAAAAATCTTCACACCATTATCACTCTTATCACTTAGGGAAATTCCAAGGGTTTTAGGAGTTCTCTGCTAAGAACTGGGGAGAAAGACCAAATATATATGTCTTATTATATCACAAGGGATCTTTATGGAAGAAAAGAGATGTAGAAGAGGAGAGTCCGGGAAATGTGACTAGGGAAGAATGTTTAGACAAATGTAGATAGAAATGAGGATAGAGGTGGGCAGCCTATAGAAGATGAAAGGGACAAGAAAACATGGAGACTTCCTTCTACAGAAATTTAAAAATCAAAACTAAGTAAATATATATCTGAGCTTGCAAAAAAAGTGAGGGAAGTTAGTGAGGAGGGAAGGCGTAAGTTTCAGAAGCAGAAATGAAGCAGGTACTGAAAACTAGGGCAGTAATTATATGAGCAGATGCTGTGATATTCTGGGGAGTGTTTATTAGTCTCCATAATCCTTTTGGTTTTAAGCTCCCAAGAAAGACTCGAAGACCACTCCTTTTGGTCCATGTAAGGGGAGTTTGAAACTAAAACTCTCTCTATAAAACCTGAATCCCAAAGGACCACTCCTCTGTGAAAATTCATTCTAGAAAAACAGAGAGCAGGCAACAAAGTCTTTCATCCAGTTGGGTGGGGGAGATATATATATGTATATATCCCTGAGAAATCAAACCCCTGATTCTATGCTTTGCACGATCTTAGGACCAGAATCATATGACCCTCATGGTCTAGGAAATCCCATGCCAAAACATTAACATTTGAAATGGGTCCATACAAGTGCTTCCTGTGTGTGCAGGACACAAAGTTGCTATGGAGGAACATTCCCACCACACACATCACAAGGGATTACCAAAGGACAAGCAAGCCAACCATCAAAAGTAACCAAGCACACAAGGAAACAACTCACCATTCACGAGTATCAAAAGACACAAAAAATAAGATGAGCCACACTCTTAATGACTTGAAATGAAGGAACAACCAAAAAAAAAATTAGTACAAGGGGGATCCAAAAAACCCCTGAAATGTATTTATAAAAAATTGTGTATTTAGTCTTACATTAAACTTCAGTCACCTTCAAAGTACTCTCATTTGATGCAATACACCTACTGAGACGCTTTTTTCACTGCTCAAAACAGTTTTTGAACTCGTCAATTTTGATGTCTTTTAGTGCTTCTGCCGTTTTTTCTTTCACCTCTTCCACATTGGTAAAACGTTTTCCTTTGAGGACTTTTTTCATCCAAGGAAACAAACAAACAAAAAAGTTGCTCAGGGGCAAGATCAGATGGATAAGGAGGGTGGAGCAAGAAAATCGTGCCATTTGTGGTCAGAAACTACTGAACACTGAATGCTATGTGGGCCGTTGTGCTTGTAAATCACCCATCATTAAGTGGGCAAACACATTGAAAGAATCTCCAAAAAAATGAACTGAGGTCAAATGCAGCCTGTCACAACAACACTAGCTGGTACTCTGATGCCTTTGGGTTCCTAAAATACTTACCTTGTAGGGAAAGCCTGTACTACAAGGGGCTTACTCTCCAAAAGGTAATTCTGCTTTTGGGGGGTCCCCCTCATATGTTTAAAAGTATTCAAATCACATAAGTTATTAGAAGACTAAGAAAATAAGATTCTAAGAAACAATGGAGATTTTACAAAATTTAAATAGAACTTCTAGATAGAAAAAATATATAGTCCTTGAGGTTTTGGTAAAACATGGCAAATTTAACAGTATTAAATTTAACATAACAAAGTTAACTTTTTCTGCCTACTTCTGAAACCCCACCAAAATGAAAGTAAAGAAATTTTTTAAAAGGCTTGAACATGTAAAGACAAGACAATGGGAGAGAAGACAATAAATGCCAAAAAAATTTTGGAATCTGAAACTTAGATCAACAACTGATCATTGATTTATTGGGTTGGAGAAAGTAGAAATCCAAACCTGGGGTGTTGGTGGTGAGAGAGAGAGTGGTGGGGAATAAAAGAAACTAAAAAGAATCAAGGTAATTCAAGTTACTAAATGCCAGAAAGTTTGGAAATTGAGAGCACCAGAACACTGAAGACAGGAATAGCTGTGGACCAAGGAAGAAAAAATGATTGGAAGTCTTTAAAAAGTAAGATCAAATTCCCCAAATACTCTTCTAACACCCAAGTAGCCCAATGACTACCTCTAACTCACCACACAGAAGACTGAAAGTTAAACCAGACAACCTCTGGATGCTGAGACACCACGCACTGCTGAGGGCACATACTGAAAACAATAGAGTGAATAGAAAGTTTACATGCTGAAGAATGAAATATCCCTCTCTCTTAGCTCCCTTCCTCTATTCATTTCCCAGAATCCTGGTAACCAAGTTTATGCACTTATCAAAAGGAAAGAGAAAATCTTAGAAGTAAAAATCACCAAAAAAATACATATTACTTCAAAGGACTAATTTTAGGTAACTATTGGATTTCTCAACAGCAGTGTTCAAGGTGGGATGACCAGCCATTCCACTTTATCTGAGAAGATTCCAAAGACTCCAGATTGAAGTCAGGAAAGTCCCCACAAACTGGGGTAAGTTGGCCACCCTAATGCAAGGTAAGATAACAAAAAAGTATTTTTAAAGTGCCAAGGGAAAATGACTATATATCTTGAATTCTATAGATGACTAAGGCTTCCATGATTGACTTGGAAATGAAGACATTTTCAGAAATCTATGACTGAAAGAGTGTACTGTTTGTAGATCTTTCTAAAGAACTACTAAAGGATATAGTTTAGAAAGAGGGAAGTTAAACCCAAAAGGACAGAGTGGAAGGCAAGAAGCAATTATGAACAAATTGTTAAACTTCTAGCTAATCAAAATAATCATAGACTGTATAGAATAGTAATAATAATGGCTAATTTAGGGGATATAAAAACATGATGAAAATAAATAAAAACTGTAGTGGAGTAATTGGAGTCCTTGCATTTTTCCAGGAGTTGAGTAAAGATGGTGATTATATTAGACATTAAGTAAATTATGCATGTTAAAATTTTTGGAGCGATAAATACAACACTAGACATAGAAGGTATAACTTACAAATTAATAAAGGAGAAAAAAGGTAGTGGCAGGGTAGATACAGAAAACACATTTCATTAGAATGAAGAAAGAATGGGAGAAAGCAAAGAAAAAACATCACTAAAAGGAAGTTAAACTAAGAAGGCAGAAACTAAATCTATATATTTCAGTAGTCAAAATGGACTAAACTTTTCAGTTAAAATGTAGATTATAAGATTGGATTACAAAAATACGTACAGCTATGCAGTGTTTATAAGGACAGAACACAAGGACAGAAAGGCAGGTAGCAAACTCGGCAAACAGTATAATCCAAGAAAAGCTAGTACTGCTGTGTCAAAACCAGATAAGATGGACTTTATTGCAAAACCATCATTAGGAAAATGGGAAGTTCTTAACTTGACTAGTAGTCAAGGAAATGCAAATCAAAGCAATAATAAGATGCCGTTTCATACCTTATCAGCCTAGCAAAGGTGGATATCTGTGGTCTGATGCAAGAGGGCAATGGAAATGGAAACTTTTACAATGCACAGTGGTGGACAAGTACCCTGGGACAACTACCAGGAGAGAAATTTGGCAATATCTAGTGAAGTTGAAGAGGAAAACTCTTTCTTTTCGTTATATACCCAATAGAAATATGATGTGAACCACATGCAGTATTTTATTTTATTTTATTTTAAAGATGCGGGGTACAATTCAGGATCAGGTATACAAGTGGACATCGTAGAGGTAAAGTTTGGGCCTCCCTTTGGCCCCCACTTTGCCTGGTTTGAGATCAGGTACCCTTATTGATGTTGTGTCCACCTCCCTCCCATCCTGGCAGTATCCCACTACTGCCCACATACATAATTTTAAGTTTTCTGGTAGCCTCGTGAAAAAGGTAAAAAGAAACAAGTGAAATTCATTTTAATAATATTTTTACTTAACACAATATATTCAAAATATCATTTCAATATATCATCAATATTATAAAATAATGAGGTGATTTTATGCACTTTTTTGCACCAAGACTTCAACATTCGGCATGTATTTTGCAATTAGAGCACAAGAAGAGACACGTACAAGAGTTTGCTGCAAAATTTTTTAATAAAAAGAAAGTATGTGTGTATGTGTGGTGTGTAATAAGAAATAGATAAACAAATGATGGTTTATTTATACGAAATAATACTGTTCAACAGTTCAAATAAATGAACCACAGCTACACATGCAAATGTAAATAAATCTTTTTTTTTTTTTTTTAGTTGGTGTCACTCTGTAGCCCAGGCTGGAGTAGCCCAGGCTGGATCATGGCTCACTGCAGCCTCAACACCCTGGGCTCAGGCTATCCTCCCTACTTAGCCTCCCATGTAGGGGGGCTACCACACCCAGCTAACTTTAATTTTATTTTTATTTTATTGGTAGAGATGAGATCTTGCTATGTTGCCCAGGCTGGTCTTAAATTCCCAGGTTCAATCAATCCTCCAATCAATCCTCCTTGGCTTCCCAAAGTGCTGGGATTATAGGCGTGAGTCAGTGCGCCTGGCCAAATGTGGATAAATCTCAAAAACATAATGGTTAGCAAAGAATAGAAAGTTTCAAATAGCTTTGAACTGTGTCATTATATATGTACAAATTTATAACACATAAAGCTCTAATACATATATTGTTGTAGCTAGATAAAGTGGTGATATCAATGCATGGAACTGATAAACAATAACTTCAGGAAGAGAGCTGTGGATTGGGGAAATGGGACTTTTATCTGTAGTGTCTTATTTTTTAGGAGAAAGATCTGAAGAAAATAAGGCCAAAATGTCAACATCTATTCAATCTCAGTGGTGAGTACACGTGGTGAATTAAAAATGGTCACTCTTCCCTTCAATAGATGGGGGTCTCTTTTTCCTCCTCTTGACTATGGGTAGCTCTATGATTGTTTTGGCCAATAGAATGCAGTGATCATAACATTGTATCTGTTTCCTGGACAAGACCTCAAAAAAACTGGCAGTTTCAACTTTTGTCTCTTAGAATATTCCCCTTGGGTAGTTTGACTACCCTGAGATCACCATGCTGTGAGGAAGTTCAAGCCAGCATATGGAGAGATGTGTATGAGAGAGAGAACGAGATGCCCAACCACTGCCAGCTGTTCCCAACCATCCTAGCCCAGGCTCCAAGCAAGTTAGTGAAGAAGCCATCTTAAATATTCCAGACCCAACAGATGTAACCTGAGAAGGAGCCAAGAACCCAGATGCAAGATAAAATTGAGGCCCCAGACACATGGACTCAGCTAAACTATTCCAGCCTTCTGAAGTGGTTTCAGCCAACATCAAAAAAGCAGAAGCCCTGTCAAGCAAGTCATTCAGGCTGAGTCCCATCTGAATTCCTGATGCACCATATCATAAGCACAGTTGCTATTTTAAGCAACTAACTTTGGAGACGGCTTTTAGGTAGCAGTAGATAGCCGGAACAGTACATAAATAGTTATACTATTCTCTGTACTTCATATTAAAAAACAACATACTTAAATTTCCTAAAAATTTAAAGAAAAACTAGAGAAATAAATACATCAGATTTTCTGAAGAAGAAGAACGAATGAATCAAAGGGCTAGAACTGACTGAGCCAAAAACACAGGTATCAACTATCTTGCCAAAATTCAATGAACTAATGTAGTCACTAAAATTAAGTTTCCTTTTTCTTTGCAGATACAGCTTCCATTTTTTGCTCTTTTCTAGCCTCAGTTGTGTCGCTAAGACACAAAAGTATTGATTCTTGCTGAAGCTTTAGTAACTTAAGTAGGGAAGCAGCCAGAACTCTAACCAACATTAATTTCTTTCACACCTTTCTTTCAAAACTACTATTGCTACTCAGTCCAGAAGTTTAGAAATTGTCTTAGATCCTTTACTTTCCTTTACCCTTCAAAATACTATAAATTATAATCATTCAGATATTCTATATTTGCAAACTTGCTTCCTCTCTAAAATGTATTTGTAACACCAAATCCATACTCATGGCACGTTCATGGCCATAGCAGACAAGTACAGAGCAGCAAAAAATTTGAGTCGCCTGACATGCATGTTCCCAGCTGAGGTTGAAAAAGGCAATTCTCTCTGCCTTCTTGTTTCAAATCTCATACAGTCAACAAGTGTCCTTTTTACAGTCTAATTTGCGCCATGGTTTTTGCTTTTCTGTGCTTCTTGTTGGTGATTTCACCGTTTAAAATAGCCCCCAAGCATAGTGCTGAAGGGCTGTCTAGTGTTTCCAGCAGTCAACAAGGCTGAGCTATGCCTAATGCAGAAAATGCATGCTTTAAATAAAATTTGTGGCTGGGCATGGTGGCTCACGCCTGTAATCCCAGCACTTTCAGAGGATTGTCTGAGCTCAGGGATTCAAGGCGAGCCTGGGCAGCTTGGCAAAACCTCATCTCGATAATAAATTTAAAAATTAGCTGGCCGTGGTGGCACACACCTGTGGTTCCAGCTGCTTGAAAGACTGAGGCAGAAGGATCACTTGAACCCAGCAGGTCGAGGCTGCGGTGGTTGTGAGTGTGCCACTGCCCTCCAGCCTTGGCAACTCTGAGTCAAAAAAATAAAACAAAATAAAATAAAATGTTTTCAGGCTTGAAATAGAATGCCGTTACCCATGAATCCAATACACACACACACACACACACACACACACACACACATACACACACATAAAATAAGGTGTCTTTAAACAGAAATACACATAAACAAACATAAAACAAGGGATGTGTTGATCAGTTAACAAAATGTTGTGACCAGAAACTTGTGGGTATTTAAACATGTATTTCCCCTAGGAGTAACGGTTTGGTCTCCATCACTCAGTGTGCACAGTGACTTTATAAAACAAAACTACTATGAGTAACAAAAATCAACTGTCATTTATTATCAAGGCTCAGAGGACTATTTGGCAGAGTGATTGTGAAAGATTGGAATTTCTGGAGACTTGGAGCCATTAAGATTTGAATACTAAGTTAATAGGAATACATCTACATTGCACTCATGAGCTTGTGCAGCCGGCATCACAGTACTTACTCTCCAGACTGTAGACATCACGAAGGCAAGGAACAAGTCTGTTGCATTATAGGCATGTCCCCAGAACCTATCATAGTCTCTGACACATAGAAAATGTTCAATAAGTATCTGATTCAGTCATTGATTCATTCATTCACTTATTCATCCAATAAATATTTATTGAGCAAGACTTTATATTACATAGTGGACATATATAGCAAAAATAAAACAGGATACCTTTTTGTCATCAAGAAGCTTACACTCTAGTGGGAAAATAAGCAACAACTGTGAAACATAACGTGTCAGGTATTTACATGATAAACATAAAAAAGGATAAGCAGAATAAAAAGTACCGGGTTTAGGGAGGGTTACTATTTTGGTCAAAGGCCTTTCTGGTAAGGAAAACTTTGAAAAGATGCCTGCTGGGAGTTAGGGAGAAGCCAGGGGGACAGCTGAAACAGGAGAGAATGAGGCCTGTTAGAAGAAGGGCAAGGAGGTTAGATTGCCATAACACCTCTCTTAAAAAAGAAAGTGACTCTCAAATGAGAAGACAAAGTGTATACCTGGCTCTATAGAGACAATAAGGATTCCCACTTGTACTCTTTAGGTGAGGAAGTCAAACAGCAACGTTAAATAAAAGTAATCTTTACAATCAAGTAGAATTATCCCGCATTTTAGATCAGGCATTCCTTCCCGGAGTGCAGAAAGGGGCAAATATGATTTTATTGATAGGAGAGGAGGGTAGGAATAGTCTCTTTTTTATCATAGTAGAGCCTGTATACTACACAAAATACAATCCCTGGAGGATATTAACTATTCATGAAAGCCAAATATATGCTTTTAACCTATGACACATTAGTTTTGAGCAAGAGGCTGCAGCTGCTGTATTTTCAAACCTTGTTTCCCAGGCATTAGGTTAAAATCTATATATCCCACCCAGCAGGGCCTCCAAATGTTAGGTCAGACCCCGCAGAGGTGTGGGTGTCTCGTGCAATCCAGTGCTGTGTGACAGATGCAAAGAATTGCACAGAAGTTAGACTGCAAAATATAATTTATTCAAAAAGTAAATTAGAGAGAGAGAGAGAGAAGAGAGAGAAGAGATTCACCTCTCCAATATAGGGAAGACGCCAAAGCTAAGAAATATTGCAGCGGTCATAGCTCAAAGAGCACATGGCCATATCAGAGTTTAGTAAGGCAATGGCAGCTGGCTGCTGGAGGTTGAATGCTTTTAATCCTTCCCTTTGATGAGGGAAGGTCGCTAATGTGATTGAGTGGTGGTCTGTTCCATGTCATCATGAAGAGGCAGGTAAGCACAGGTACTGACGTAAGGTGATGGATAGCAGGCAGATGGGTGGATTAGTCACATGATTGCTGCCATGGTGGTGGGGTCTGTCTGTTTCATGAAGGTTTCAAAGGGTTGTTTAGGTTAACGTGGGTCTTATGGGTGGAGGCAAATGTTTGAAAGAGAAAAGCTAATTAATACAAAACAAGATGGGGAGGGGGGATGTAAAACAATGATCAATAGCTACCTCTGAGAAACCAGTTTTGTCTTTGGCTAGTGGATTAAAAGGTAAATTAAGTGAATTGCTAGAAAAACACGAGATTTAGCAATGTTAAAATGGCTGCTCATTGGGTATATTAAATCCGTGTTATGTCCTTTCACCAGGAAAGCAAAAATCACAAAGAAAAGAATAAAAGATAAACAGGAAGCAGTCACAAGCTCACTGTAATGTTTCAGTTTTATTAGACATGCATTTCTTTAAAAAAAAAATAAGGGTATATTTCTAGAAATTTCTATAGCCAATATTTTCCACTTACTGTTTCTTATATTACAGTGACCAAATATGCAAATAAACCTGGCCATTAGAAACTAAGAGGTAATTTTCCATGGCTATTCATCTATGTAATAAATAATAAGATACCATTAATTTTTATTGCTAAGAGTGCAATTACCATTATTAACAAAATTCAAAAGTTAAATAAAAATGTGAAAAAAAAATCCCTGTTGAAATACAGAACAACTAGCTATAGCATAATTGTGTACCTGTAATCTAATTACTGAAAAGACATTCAACACCTCATAATGTCCCTGGGCCATCATACATCTAGAAGAATAAGCCACTCGAGGCCTTCACTTCTGGTATACAAGAGAAGGCAAGCACAAGAGGAAAGAGGCTGGGTGCATTTTTGGAAAGCCTGCACCCAGCCATCAGTGCACCTGGCAAGAGCTATCCATTAAAGCTCATTACTTCTGCATGTAAATGGAGAGATGAAGTCACAAACAGACCGAATTACAGCTTCATAGAAATGATGTTTTCATATTGGCAAATGCAAATCGAATTTCAAGCCTAGAGCCAGTAGTTAAAAGAATTCAAGCCCAGGTACTATAAACAAATCGACCAATTTCACCCAAAGTTTTAGGGTTGAACCACAGACACCAGACGAATTGCTTCTCAGTCAATGGCCAGAGGAAACCCATCACCACAACAAAAGCCTGAAAACACTGCATGAAAGAGTGGTAAGGGACCTAAGAAGCTGAGACATGTGCCACTTTATGAAAATATTGATGAATTAAGGCACCCTTTCCGGCTCCAAATGAGAATATTACAGAAAAGAGAGAAGGCCATTGGTATTTCACTGTAGCTTCTTCCTCCCTTCTTGCTCTGCCAGAATTCTCTCGCACTACGTTTGCCTTCGGGGTTTGAGGGAGCATCGTCTCTGGGGTCTGGCCTCTGCACATGAGTAGAAGTCAGTTTGCTGTTTACTGAATTATGTATGAGCTCAGCTGCTGTTTGGATTTTTTTTATTGAATAATTTTTTAAAATAAATATTTTATAAGCAGCCAGAGGCTATTGGTATTTGATGCATTTCAGAAAATTAAAGAATAAAATTTAAATTGTAGTGTAAAAAGACAAAGGATCACCATGCCCTTGTTGATAGAACAATCACACTGTACACGCAGTGGTTGCATTTAGACTTTGTTTAAAGAGACTGTTTATCAAATCATGTTTCTTGAATTTAGATAAATTCTCCTTTAATAAAGAAATAAAGAAATCTACGGCACATTAGTTTCTGCTTTGATATTCAGAACTAAGTTGGATTTTGATGTTCTTGATGCTTTCAGAATTAGATGTAGGCTCTGGGATTTATTCTGCATCTCAAATTTGCTAATTTACATTGTTTTAGAACTAGTACTCTGGTAGCGGTTTTTATTAATAATAAATTGCCTACTATTTTCCAAATTTTTTATATTTCACCTAAAACCGAATGTTTGAATTCTTTTTTAAAAATATGAACCTAGTGCTTGCTAGATATGGTGTGAAAATTTTTTTAAAAAGATGGAAACCCAGAAGTTAAATGCCATTAAAAATTGTCTGAATAAGGAGGAAAAAAAAAAAATGAGTCAAAGCACTGAAACCTCAAGCCTGCGTGCCTTGGAAAGTGCTGATGCAAGAGCAGAAGTAGGCCAGGCTCAGTGGCTCAATCTGTAATCCCAGAACTTTGGGCTGAAGAGAGTGAATTACCTGAGCCCAGGGATTCGAGACCAGCCTGGCCAACTTGGTGAGACCTCATCTCTACAATAAACTAAAAAAAATCAGCCGGGCGTGGTAGCCCGCGCCTGTAGTTCCAGCTACTTGGAAGGCTGAGCGGAAAGTTCGCCGGAGCCCAGCAAGTCGAGGCTGCGGTGGCCGGGAGCGGCCACTGCACTCCAGTCTGGGCAACAGAATGAGACTCCAGCTTAAAAAAAAAAAAAAAAAAAAAAGCAGAAATAGAGACATGAGGAGAGGACTTCCCTTTGGGAGAAATGATGGTATTAGGAGATGGCAGAGTAGAGTGCCTGAGATATATTCCACAAGCACATGATACCAGGGTCTAAAGTTCTGAATCGTGGGGCCAATGGATCAGACAAATATTCATATGATGAACAAATAATGTTGCCATAAATACTGTCTCCTTTTCCCCTGTACTGCTAATACTGGAACCACTTTGTGTATTACAAATACTTTCTCTCATCTTGGAAATTAGCCAATAAACTTGGATTCATTCTTATTCTCCAGAGCTGAACACTTTAAAATCTTTCAGTGTGAATGATGATGATGAATCCAGGATATGATTAAGCAAATGCTTTGGATTGCATAGCACAGCATCTCTCATAATGTGACGTATGGGAAGAGTTGGAGAAATTCATTTGAGACTACTCTAGGAACAGTGCCTGTAACTACCTCCTCCCCAAGAACAGGTGCAATAAAAAAACCACCACCCTTTTGCTGCTGCCCGGAAGCAGTAAAAGCCCACAACTAACCTTCACTTAAACTACTGATACCTTCTACTCTGGTATCAAAAACTACCTTGCAACTGTTACAACCTGATGGGGTTTTTATGCCTGCTATACAAAAGAGATAAAAAAGAACCAACATACTGAGACAGTAATGTTGCAATAGAGAAAGTGTTTAATAATTGCAAAGAAAGTGAGCTGGAAGACTGGAGCTATTTCTCAAATCTGCTACCCTGAGAATTTTAGGCTAAGGTTTTTTTAAAGGAATAATTTGGTGGGTAGGGCGCTAGAGAATGGGTGCTGCTGATTGGTTGGGGATGAAGTCATGACAGTGTCAAAACTGTCTTCATGCACAGAGCCAGTTTCTGGGTAAGGAATCACAGGACCAATTGAGTCAGGTCCCTGGTATGGATTATGGGCTTGGGTGGGGTCTACTGGTCTGCCGGAGTGCAATCTAAAAAATATCTCAAATGCCAGTCTTAGGTTTTAAAACAGTGATGTTATCTACAGGGCAAGTCTTGCAATCTGCAGTAAGCCACTATAGAGAATTAAAACAGGGAACAATGGCTGGTTTGACTAGTCTATAGTTTAGCAGAAATGTATGCAGGCGGTGGGATCCCCAGAGACTAAAGCTGCTTACGTCCTTTGACCATCAAACTTCTAGATACCATCAAGAAGGCCCCACAACCCATTGTTCTTCAAGAGAAAAACAAGTTCATCAATCTTGTAGGCAGCCCCAGAGGTTAGGCCGTGCATGAAGGAAGAAAAGGTTAAAAAGAACCTTATGATTTAGTTCTGCTCATGTCCCAACAGAATTCAGACCCCTATCAAGATTCCAACCTTGTAGCCTTTTTAAAATTTTATGTAGATGGTTTCACAATTGCCACTGCCACCACACTAGCAAAACTTAAGTGCCATGCAGAACTCATTCCCCATGATTGTTCACTTTCAAATTGAGGTCTCCTTTGGAAATTAGTGGTTAATACGTCATATGTCTGCACTCCAGGTACAGGGAAGCTATCATTTATGTCCTGATTTTTATATTTCCTGTTTCACTTTTCCTGAGTCTTTTCCGTTGCCTATGAGAACCAGGATTCAGAGCTCTTGTCATATCCACTGAGCTTTTATGGTAACGCGTGAGTCACCACTTCCTTGCCTCAAGGGCCCAAGTTCCCAGGACAGGGAATCTGCCTTAAACAAGCTCTGCTGTCCTGTTCTTATTCATTTATTGCCCTAGAGGTTGGAGTACTGACCTTTAGATGAGCCTAGTGCCTGGGGTTCTGTGAACCTACCTTGTTCTGGCCAGGTGCCTTCCTACTTGCCTGAGATGCCTTCAAACCTCAAGGCATATAGTTAGTGTTTGTCTCTCAAGTTCAATCAAATTCCAAAAAGAACTATTTGCAAGTTAATCTTTGTTCCCCAATACATTTATTCTCCCTAGTAATCCTTTATTACCCTGCAACAGAATTTATCTTCTCCCTCATCCCTTAATCTGTCTGGTCAGGATTCAAGTCCTATTCTTTCTGTAGCCTCAGGGTGGTAGATAAGTTTCCGAACTCCTTTGAGGGGTAGATGATTACTCTGTGGTTCTCCCCATGTACACACTAGTAAATTTGTATGCCTCATCTCCCATTGATCTGTCTTTTGTGAGTTTTTTAGTGAATCTTAGAGGGTGAAAGGAAGTTTATCCTTGGACCTTGCAACTAACTATATTTGGTATACTACAAAATAGGACATGGCTTTTTTTTCCCTCTCTAATATAGTGTAAGGATTCATAAAACTCAAACAATATCATTTTTTAAAAAACGTTTCTACTGAATGTACTCCAACAAAGAGATGAGCCTGTTACAGCCTGATCAGGTTTTCATGTCCACTGCACAGAAAAGCCTATATGCTGACAGCAGCCATTGCAATAGAGAAAGACTTTAATAAATACATGTCTGCTGAGTGGGAGGACAGGATATATTTCTCAAATCTGCCTCTCTAAGAATTTTAGGCTGAGGTTTTTAAAGGATAATTTGGAGGACAGGAGGCTAGGGAACAGGTGCTGGGGATTGTTTGGGAATGAAGTCACTGAAACTGTCTTCATGTGAAAAGCCATTTTCTGGGAGGGAGTCATCAGGCTGGTAGAGTCAGTTCCTTGGTATGTGTTCCAGGTCTGGTAGGAGTCACAAGTCCATCAGAGTACAAAATCTCAGAAACAGCTCAAGCACCATTCTTAGGTCTTACAATAGATGCTATCTATAAAGCAAATCCCATGACCATGAGTTACTGACCCTTGAACAGTAAGCCATTATAGAGATAGCTTAGTAGGAAGGTGTGTGGGAGGTAGGATCCCCAGAGAGTAAAGCTGCTCATGCACCTTGGTGAATCAGACTTCTAGATGTCACCAAGGAGATCTGTATGACTCAATTTTTAAGGGAAAATATGTTTATCAATCATGCAGGCAGCTTTCCCCATCCCCAGGGGTCAGGACATGAAGGAAATCAATTGTTCTCTTTAGAGGTAACTATGTAAGTACTCACGCAAGGAGGAAACCAAACTTAGAATCAACAGATTTGTTCATTTCTTTCTTTCTTTTTTTTTTTTTTTTTGAGTTGGAGTCTCACTCTGTCACCCAGGATGGAGTGCAGTGGCACACTCACGGCCACCCCAGCATCGACATGCTGGGCTCCAGCAAATCTTCCACCTCAGCCTTCCAAGTAGCCGGAACTACAGGTATGTGCTACCGTGCCCAGCTAATTTTTTATTGTAGAGACAAGGTCTCGCCAGGTTGCCTGGGCTGGTCTCGAACCTGCGGGCTCAGGCAATCCACTCACCTCGGCCTCCCAAAGTGCTGGAATTACAGGCTGAGCCACCGAGCCCGGCCAGATTTGCTCATTTCTAACCATAGCAACTTTGCAGGGCTTGAGTCTCTTCCACAGCTTTGACCCCATAGCCCTATGTTAGTTTTATGTTGACAGTTTCAAACTCAACTATAAAGTCCCCTGTACCTTATCTATACAACTTTACAACATAAAGTCCCCTGTACCTTATCTATACAACAAACCCTAACTTCTCTACTTACTAGCTATGTATCATTGAGTAAGTCGTGTACAATTTCTGAGTTGTCATACATATGTAAGGACATAACGCTCCATCTACCACTCACATGCAGTTCTTGTGAGGCTAAAGTAAGATTATTTATGTGAAAATGTCCTATAAATATGAAAAGCATAAAAGAAATACAAGATGATATGAGCGTTTATGTCAGGGGCTTCTAGTCATCCATATTTCTGAAATAGCCAAAAAACTAAAAATTAGATAGGAATTGACTTCAAAGTATCTCCTCCTTTTGATTTCAACCATATAATATCCGTAAAAGAAAATTATAGCATCTAAATAATAAACCTCATGGAAACTGAGTTAGACAATTGCCACAAAAGAGCAAGTGGAGTTATATGCGTCACATGATTATTGCTGTGCACCTGTAGATAGATGTAAGGAGATAAATGCAGAAAACCTAAACTGGTAACAGAATTTTCATTGAATTCTCTTAATTAGCTCACTCCAGGGGAGTGAATATAATCCACTCTCCCCATTTCCAGAGGCTTCCAGTGCGTCAGGAGTCTATCTATTTTTATTACACGAATTGCTTTACAAATAAGCACAGTGTGAAACATCGATGCTTTATAAAAACTGCATTAATGCACCAACTTGTTCGGAAGCCAAGAAGAGAATAATATTACAGCCTAGAGAGAATTTAATGCGCCCAGCTTGAATTTTTTCCTAGCCAACACCATTGAACACCTGTTAACAATCATGAAGATGTTACCGAGACTATGGAGGATCTAAGTACATTGCACTAAATTCCACATTCCAGAAGTGTTAATTTATTTTCTCCTTAAGTTCCCATGGTTAAACTTTCTCGCCAAAGAGGAATCCTGGGGAAAAAAAAAGTCTCTCTCCCTAACAAAACTCTCAGATGGGTGCACATGTAAAAAGTAACCAGGCTCAATAATTAAGATGTGAACTGAGGGAAAAAAAAATTTTTTTTGGTTGGATTCTACTCTGTCACACAGGCTGAAGTGCAGTGGTATGCTCACAGCTACTGCAGCCTCGGCCTGCTGGACTTAGGCGATCCTTCTGCCTCAGCCTTCCAAGTAGCTGGAACTACAGATGCACACCACCACGTCCAGCTAATTTTTGTGATTTATTGTAGAAACGAGGTCTCACCAAATTGCCCAGGCTGGTCTCAAACCCCCGGGCTCAGGCCTTGGCCTCCCAAAGTGCTGGGATTACAGGCTGAGCCACCGCATCCAACCGAATTGAGGAAAATTTTACTAAATGAAAATAAAAAATCTTTTTCTTGAAAAGAAACACTACAAGCAAATAAAAACTAAATGACAAATTGGGAGAAAATATTTGCAACATATACTACTCAAAAAGTTAATGTCCCTAATACATAAAAAGCTCCTAAAAATGGGGAACAACAATTCTATTAACCTTATTAAAAAATGGGCTAGAGCCCAGAAAAAAATGCAAATGGTTCTCAACCATAAGAGCACGCAAATGAAAACTTCACTGATGCATCATTTCTCACCCTTAGACAGACAAATATACAAATATTTGACAAAGTAATGTGTTGGAAAGGCCTAAGTATTTAGAAACATCCACATGTGGCAATATGTAGCAAAGTTGTATATGAATTTTTCCTTTACTCAAGAATTCCACATCTAGGTATCTATCCCCCAAAAAAGTGGAAAAAATATGAACAGATATGTATGCAAAGAATTCATTACAAAGTTATTTGTAATACCACAAGACTGAAAACAGTCCTCACATTTATCTAGAGAGGAGTGATGGGAGAATATATGGTCCATGATTCTCAATCTCTCGGTACATCAGAATCACCAGGAGATCATGTTCACATATGAGTTGCTAGGCCCCAACTTCAGAGTTTCTGTTTCAGTCAGTCTTGGGTGGGACCTGAGAATCTGCACGTGTAACAAATTTCCGGGTGGTGGTGATGCTGCTGGTCCAGGGACCACACTTTGAGAACCACCGCTGTAGTATGCCCACATAAAGGAAATATCTTGCAACTGTAAAAAGGAAGAAAGAGCATCACTACATACAGCTATGGAGTCATTTTGGGGTTATAGATTTTAGTAAAGAAAAGCAAAGTAAGAAAAAAGTGTACATTGTATGCTACTCCTTATTTTAAAAACTTCGTAGCATCCTGGTGCAACCTGGAGACCATCATACTAAGTGAACTATCACAGAAACAAAGAACGAAATACTGCATGTTCTCACTCTTAAGCAAGCCCTGAACGCTGACCACACTAGCACTAAGGTGGGATCCATGGATGCTGAGTACTGCTAGGTAAGGAAGGCACGTGGCAATACAATGAGTCCACTACCAAGGGAAAAGAGGGCCAGCTAAAAGCCTACACTTCACCTGCATGCAACCTACTTATATAGTAAATCCTCACTTGTACCCCACAACTCTAAAGTAATAAATAAATAAATAAACAAGCAAGAGGAAGCATACAGATAAAAATGCATTTGCTTATATTAAAAAGATAAGCCTTGGGAGGCTAAGGTGGGAGGATTGCTTGAGCTGAGTTCAAGACTAGCCTGGGCAACATAGAAAGGCTCTGTTTCTACAAAACAACAAAAAAAATTTACCAAGTTTGTTGGCACACATCTATAGTCCAGCTATTTGGGAGACTGAGGCAGGAGGATTGCTTGAGTCCAGGGGGTCGAGGCTACAGTGAGCTATGATCACGAGCTATGATCACACCACTGCACTCCAGTTTGGGTGACAAAGTGAGACTCTGTCTAAAAAAAAAAAGATAAATCATGAAATTTTGTTAAATGGTTATCTACGGGGAAAGGAGGAAATAGGTTAGAATTGGACTTCTTGATACACATTGTTTTATAAATTGTACTTTACTTTGGAAAAATGCAAATATTTTACTGTATGTTACTGCATAACAAAATAAAATTTAAATAAAATCTCTTTAAAAATGAACCTAAATATGTATTCAGCTGATGACAGAACTAACTACACACAGCCGGATAATTCCAAATGGCTTCAAAACACATTTGACTGTATGGCCTCAGTGGACTATGTCTCACCAGAAAATGTTTAACTACATAAAATAAAAGAAGACCACAGATTCTTTTTAGTGATCATGTTGCTGGCAGTACTGTGGGTATTGTTATTCATAGATTATTATGTATGGTAAGGCAAATTAGTAGTTATTGGATATCTTTAATTTTTTTAAGTCTTACTGTCATTGACAAACAGGATCTTTAGCATGGTAAAAAGGAGATACAGATGTAAGACAGAAGAATTCGTGTGCAAGCATTATAATCTTGAATCTGAAGTATTGGTATGAATGCAGAGTTTATCTTTTAAAAGCCCTCAAGTGTGTACAATATCAATTATACTATAAATTTAAAATTCTTCATAATAGAACATTTTAAATACAATTATTAGCTTTCTTTCCCTAAGAAAACATGCAAGATAGTTGGAACACATTAGATGCCTAAGGAAGTAAGAAATCGGAGTCTTCTCAGTTAAATACTGTTTTATACTCAAGTATGTTCTCAATCATCATTTAAGATTCTTGCTTGCTCTTGCTTTTTTTCCAAGTTACAGAAATAAATGTTGGGAATAATATTTTTTGATAAGTTATGTGCATTTATTTACATGTTATATATGTTTATATAGCCAATCCTCCATATGACCATGAAGACCTCACTGTAGAAAGCACCTAGCTTGGGCAATGATGATTATAGACTACCCTCACACATGTTTCACTAAAAAGAAAATATACAGCTTTCCAAAAATAAGTTTGGTTTCTCTCCCAACTAAAATAATGCAAAAAAATAAAAATAAAAAATATAAAAACCCTTTATAGATCAGAGATTCCTGTTATATGTGGGACATACAAAAACACCCAGCCTTACTGGAAAATAAATTTGTTCTTATTTCACGAATTCCAAGAAAGCGTTTCAAAAATCTCTATAATGATTTCTATTAAATTTAGCAGCTAAAATCTAGACATCTAATTGTAAACGTAATAATAGTATTTGCTGAATATTTACCATGTGCCAATAACCATGTGAGGCATTTTACACATGTTAACTGATTTAAGCCTTTCAACAACACCATGAAGCAAGTGCTATTTTTATTGCCATTACAAATTAAGAAACAGAGAAAGAAGTTAAGATTATCATACCAGTAAACAATAGAGCCAGTATTTGAACTCAATTAGTTTGGCTGCAGAATGTAAGCTCTTAACCAGTTTTTCAACAAGGAGAGAGATTAGCCAAATCATTTATGTCATCATTGATCCAACGGTCATTCGTGGCAGAGTGGGATGACCACTGGAGCAGAAGAAACACTCTGCTTCAAAATGGCTGTGTCATTATGAGAATGTTACTCAATCACTTTATATTTCAGGGTACTCATCTATAAAATGCAGATCTCTACAGTCTTTTCCAGTTCAAAAATTCTAATCTAATTGATAACAATTGTAATAAGCGGTATTGGTCTATTAGCACATACTTATTCCATTTCCAAGTTACAAGTATATTTTCTCAACTCTGTCTATAATGAAATGCATCTAAAGTTTATAAAACCACTACCTCAGAGGGATCTTTAGCAATCTAAATCCTGCATTTACTGTACTTTATATTCCTGTTCTCTCCCCCAAAATATTCCGTATTCAATTTCAATCCAGTATCTCTAACATCTATTTTTTAAGTTGCTGTCAAAATAAATATGAAGAAAATGCAGTCTTTGGAAAGCTAAATCCAGTTTTCCCTATTAACTTATACACAGCCATTATTTTGAATTTATAATCCCATTTTCATTTAGTTACTATTTCAACTTCTAGTTCCCAGTTTTTATTAGTATACAAAGTACATACACATCAACTTGAACTCTTCTTGATGAGAGGGTTAGGATGCAAAGACACACTGTTATCATGAATTTATTTCTAATTTCCTGTCGTTCTCCAATTGAGATATTCTTAGTAAACCTTATGAATCAGAATACTTTATACCACATAATTTACATTGAATTTTACAACCTAAAAAACAGCTTTTTATTTCCTGCTACAATTTTTAACTTCTCTGAGTTTTATCCCCATTGTTCTTTTTTTCTTATATTCAAAGATTCACCTGAAAAGACTTAATGTGACATTTTATACTGCTACTGCATCACTCACTCTATTAATCCAGATATTAAACATGGAGAGAACAATCCCATTAAGCCCCATTTGGAGCTTCACATATTGTTTTTTACCATGAAGATCCTCAGCCAGCTTTCATTGAATTGTTTCATTTTGTGATTGCTCATGTTTAAGTCTAGTCTGAATTATTTAAACTTGCATGAAGAATTTGCAAATGATTTGATAATGCTCAAATACAACTGCCTCCCCTTAAGGGGGTGATTTTATAATTCTATCAAAACTGCAATTGGTTTTGTCAAAAGCAATTTGTTTTAGAGAACACTTGGCTTACTCCAAATTGCAATTCCCATAGCCTTTAGATATTTGCATTTTCTTTTACTGTTTCTGACATTATGTAATGGTGCTGAAGTTAAACAGATTTATTGCTATCCTTCATATTTAAATATGATGATATACTACTGTATTTATAAGAACAGCTGAAAAGACTAAAGGTGACCTGCAATGTCTATCTGAATGTTACACAAAGGATATTTATCAAACATTCTCCAACTAATAGCCATCACTATTTGTGTGTTTGGTTTTGCTCTGGAAGCTGCATGGAATTTATGCTGGACTTGAGTCACCCAAGTCTCCAATTACAGTTTCTAGGCAAAATCCGCCTGCTATTATCAATTCCTAATAATAATTTACTACACTGATATTTTTCCTGGGCCATTTGCACCCAGTTGTAGCAATTCTGGGGTATCTTTCTGTCATAATGATTACTGCTGTTTTTTACCATTTCATTGTCATTATAATCACCATCATCAAGTAAAGAATCCTAACTTTTATATATGCTAGATTGGCACACACCACAGAGAAGGCTTATTTTCTGTTCTTGAAACAAAACAAAACGCTTGAGTAGATTTCTCTTATCACTAACCTTGTTTCACCAATAATTGCCATTTATTATGCTCTACATACCATTTAAAGCAATTTACAAGCATTATTGAATTTAATCCTCCAAGTAGGAACTTCTATCTGTATTTAACAGGTGATCAGTAGAAATTCAGTGAGATCACGCAGCAGTGCATTAATAAAGCCACCCTTTAATTCTTATGAGGAAAAGATATGTAGGGATGGAAAGACTTCTGATCACAGTGCACAGACAAGGGAAGCTGGAGTCCATATTATGTTTATGGAATGCAGGTATGAGGCAAATTGGAATATCAAGGAGGAGAGAGAAGAAAAATCTCCTAAGTGGACTGAAGGAAAGAGAGCAGGGAGGGACAAAGGAAAAAGTAGCGTTGTTATAGAGGTCTTTATTTCATTAATAGACAATGTCTCCCTTGGTTTTATTCGATAGTTTCACCTTGATTCTAATTTCATCTGATTTTTATATACCAGTTATATCAAATTGGCTGAGTTTAATAGAACACAGTTATAAAACAAATTTATTCTATTTTACCTCCCTTTAGTAAACTTAATTCCATCAATTAGTCCATTCCTTGCCCTTGGATGAAATCTTGGACAGAAAAAAAAAAAGAAACCTTGGACAGGCCTTATAGTTCTTTGGGTCGCTTTTAGATAATATATAAACTGTTTTTAAAAAAAAAATGTAGAGGTCCATTCCAGTGTGATAATGAGAACTTAAAACTCCATTTTACTTATTTTCTCCCTTTTGTGGGTGTGGGTCTTCTCTAATCATGGAAGTCTGTAATTGGGTGGAGAGATGTAGTCAACTTCTCTCTCCTCTGTTCATCCCCTTTCCAGGACTAGGTCTGGAGGAAAGGGACATGGTATTCCCTACTGGTATTATTGTGACCTGGGTGTTTCCAGCTGACTCTTTCTCTTGAGAAACAATTTTGTGGGTTTCTCAGAGATAGTTCCTCTGAAAATGCCCCACTGTTGATCCCTTGATGCCAACTGATGCTTTCCATTCTTCTGTCAACCCTGGCTCCAATAGATTACCCTTGAGACAGAGGCCATCATCCTTCCTACTAGTCCTTTGGGGACAAAAATTTTTTTCTAGACTTCAGGCCAGCTCCTCAATCTCATGTGGTTTGCTTTTGGTGCATACATAACATACACATTGCCCCATCGTCATGTGCCATTGACAACTGTGGCTCCCTCCCTAAGCAGTCTTGCCTCTCTCCCCTCTGTTGCTTCAAGTCAATCTTGCCATAGCTTCTTACACAGCCCTGGGCTCCCATAATTCCAAGGACACTGATCAAACTCTCTAAATGGAGCCCTCCTCACTTGGCAAGAGGTGAAAGGGGGAATCATACTCTCCCATGATAACACCACAACAACTCTCTACAAAGTGCACCTTTTGCTCCCTTACTCTTTTGGAGGCTAGAGAAACAGTCTTACCATTTCTTAGCATGTCCTATTTAGAGGGTCTCGTACCTCCTTTGAGATTGTGGGTTTCTTAGTACATTTTGTGCTACTATAACAGAATAACATAGACTGGGTAATTTATAATAAACAGAAATTTATCAGCTCACAGTTCTAGAGACTGGAAAGTCCAAAATCAAGGGACAGGCATCTGGTTAGGGCCTTCTTGCTACATTATCCCATGGTGGAAGAACAAAGAGAGGGTGGGGAGGTAGTACTGAACTCATTATTTATAAGGAACTCACTCCCACTATAACTAACTCACTCTTATGATAACAGCATTAATCGATTTGTGAAGAGAAAGCCCTCATGGCCTAGTCACTTCTTAAAGCTCCCACTTCTTAATACTGTTACAATGGAAATTAAATTTTAACATGAGTTTGAGAGGGACCAAATATTTAAACTATAGCAGTGCGGTACTTGGGTACCCATTGAGTTGTTTTTAGCATTTGGGCCTTTAACCAAAACAGAGACACACAAGCCATTCTAACATCCTCTTACATCTATATTGCTAATCCTGCTTTATTTCTCCCCATCTTCTTTCTCTGGGTTTGGATTAACTGATTGAGTTTCTTTGTTAATTTTTTTCCCAACCAGTTTAAAAATTTTACAGTTTACTTCTCTTTTTAATGGTTTTCTTTATATGTTTAACATTTGTATTTTTAAAAATCAGCTCTAACAATGTCTAGCATAAATCAGAATCTATGTCTCCCAAGCATATAAGGACCATAGCAATAATTTACTGCCTGCCTCTGTACTCAGCCAACTCTCCCTCCCATCACCCGTGTTGATTTACATTTTCTTGGATTTTAATAACAGACTACAATTCATCTTTTACAGTCAATGTTAGTTTTCAGACTGTCAGACCAATTTTATAATTTTGCTTTCCCAAACAGACCTTAAGCAAATAACCAATTTCCTCTACATACTTTCTCTTTGCTTTGGAGAATTTCTAAAAGCAAATGGAGGTGGTTATCATTGAGAGGCAGAGAGCAGTGCGGGTAGGACCTCTGTGGCTAGGCCTTAGCTCCTGTCTTTGCTCTTCACTGCACATTTAGAGGAAGCTTTTTTTTTTTTTAACACCTTCCCTTATTTCCTGACCTGCTCTCATCTGAACCTGGTCCTAACCACTATCCAAGCCCCTGCACCTCCAACCCAGTTCTTAATCTTTATTTTACTTCCCAGCGTTTTGTTACTTACTTAATGATTTCAACATAGGATTTGTAAAGGTGGGGAGTTCTTTTGCCTGTTTCACTGCAGCCATAAAGCAATAGTCACCCCTAGTCTAGGTCCTTGGGTCTCCAGCCTCAGTCATTGTCCCCAAAGAAGCCACTTGGTCCGTTGTACCCTAAGGCTCCTGATATTTTGAGATCCTGCTTGTTCTGCTCCATGTGGTCTGGCAGAGCAGTATCCTTATGGTCTTTTACCACTATATTGCTTTTGCTTCTTAGCTGGCTAACAATTCTCAGGCCATAGGAAATGATGCCTTTTTGGGCTCTCCAACCTCAAGCTCTGGCACCCTCTAGTGGCCATTAGCAGGCATGTGATTTCTGCACGGAGTTCTAGAATCTTGCCTCCCGGCTTCCCTCCCACTGGTAATAATGCAACTGCAGATTTGAGGTATGTTCCATCTATGCCTAGATGTTCCAGGGATTAAAAAAAGAAAAAATTTTAAAAATGCAACTGCAGGAGCAAGGATGGAGTTGAAAAGGAGAACTCAGCACTCTTTCTTCCCATAACCTCCAACATGGTCCTCTCTCCTGCTAGCACTTCCGAAGAAGTTGACAGCTTGGAGACACTCCAATCTTCCTCTTTTAGAAGTGCTTATATATGGTTTTCAGGCACAGCACAGAGGATATCTTCTAGGTCTTGAAACTGGGGAGGAAGCTGAAGGAGAGAAATGCTCCCCCTTGACAGTGGACAGCCAGAAAACCTCTCTGGCTTCATAGCAGCATTAAGCTGCAGGCTCAGTGTCCCTACCAAGGAATACGACTGCCAACACTATCTGAAGACTTTGCCAGGAAATCTATCGGTGACCTCTACTCATAGGTCAGACACCACACCTAACGCTGAAAGGAAACAATTTAGTCATGGGGTTTTAGTTCCTGGAAGGACTCCAGTGGTACTGGGTGAGGGGAGAAGGTAATATACATTGTAAGTAGCTTGGAATTTCCTTCCCTTTTAAGGACTCACTTTGAGTTGCCCAGTTTTCCTGCCTTGTGGAGTGGTGTCACCTTCTCATGGCAGTGTGGTTAGTGGAGGGACCTTCTGAGCAGGTGATTAAAGACTCAGAGATGTTGGGCAGAAGATCTGCACCTCGTATCACAGAAGGCTACACCAGTATAGATGCACACTAACAATGGGTGGCATAGGATGCCATTACCAGGAGAAGAAGGGTTGCTCTGATAACCCTGTGTCCTCAGCCTTGCTTAGCTAAAAGCCCGTGACAGTGATCTCCTGGAACAGGGCTTGGCAAAGTATGACCAGTAGGTCAAATCTGCTCTGTCATCTGTTTTTGTTATAGTCCTTGAGCTAAGAATGCTTTTGACAGTTTTGTTTTTGTTTGAGTCATGGTCTTTCTCTGTCACCTAGGCTGGATTGCAGTGGCACAATTACAACTCACCGTAGCCTCGACCTCCTGGCTGCAGGTGATCCTTCTGCCTCAGCCTCCTAAGTAGCTGGAAACAGGCATGCACCACTACACCTGGCTAATTTATAAAAATTTTTTTTTATAAATGAGGTTTTGTTACATTGCCCAGACTGGTCTCAAATTCCTGGGCTCAAGCAATCCTCCCACCTTGGCCTCCCAAACTGCTGGGAGTACAGGCATGAGCCACCACTCCAGACTACAGTTTTAAGTTGTTGAAAAAGATCAGAATAAGAATAAAATGCTATGATACATGAAATGTATATAAAATTAAAACTTCCACATCCATAAATGTTTATTGGAACATAGCCACACTCATTTGTTTATATATCATCTACAGAAGTTTTAGTATCAAAGTGGCAGACTTGAATAGCTGTAACAGAGACCACAGGACACACAAAACCTAAAATATTTACTATCTGGCCCTTGATGGAAAAAATTCACTGGCCACTCTCTTAGAAGACCCTGCCTTCTAATTCATCATAACCTTTGGGGACCCGATTGGATAGAGGAAATAATTTGTACTGGAGCCTCGCCGGGAATGAGTTTACATTATGAAGGCCCTAACCAAAGATTATGGATTTAACTCAGTAGTTCCCTGGGAAGCCTCCAAAATTGGTGCCAGGATCAAACTAGCACATTCTAGAGATCCAGCATGGCATCCCTGGCTGGGAGGAACTGAATGAGGGGAGAAGTCTGAAGCAGGGAGCTCAGTGGTGAGGAGTAAGTCAAGATTGAGGGCTTGCTGTGAAAAGCATCCAGGAAGAGGAAGAACTGATTACTGGTGGCATGCTGGGGACAGTGGCAGAGGGCAGCAGGCAGGCTGTGATCAAAGAGGCAGAGACAAGAAGGCCAAGGCCACATGCAGAATGTAGTTAGGAGATAAAAAGGGCCTGTGTCCATGAGACACTGGAATACCTCAGAGGATAATGTGATTTTGCAGCTGGCATCATTCTTAATCAGAGAACCCTGCAGGTAGATTTACTTTTTTTTTCCCCACTAATGTCTTCAGAAATACAATTTAGCACCTGACAGAGATAAGGGAACAGTCAGTTAGTGGAGGAGTCAGACCATACACATGTATTGATTAATTCCACTGTCTTTTGTGGGCATGATTTGTGGCTCCCCAAAACAAATACAATATTAATGTCAAAGATTGCTGATCATTGGGTGTGGTGGCTCACACCTATAATCCCAGCACTTTGGGAGGCTGAAATGAGAGGATTGCCTGAGCCCACGGGTTCGAGACAAGTCTGGGCAACTTGGCAAGACCACATCTCTACAATAAATAAAAATTAGCGGGGCATGTTGGTGCATGCCTGTAGTTTCAGCTACTTGGAAGGCTGAGGTGGAAGAATTGCCTGAGTCCAGCAGGTCAAGGCTGCGGTGGCCGGGAGCATGCCACTGCACTCCAGCCTGGGCGATAGAGTTAAGACTCCAATTTTTTAAAAAAAATTGCTGATCACAGACCACCATACAGATATAATAATAGTTTTAAAGTTTGAAATATTGCAAAAATTACCACTGTGTGACACAGAGACACCAAGTGAGCACATGCTATTGGAAAATGGTGCCAATAGACTTGCTCAACGTAGGGTTACCACAAACCTTCAATGTGTGAAAAACTTAATAACTGCAAATCACAGTAGGATAAAATGCAATAAACTGAGGTATGCCTATATAATATGCAGTATTTGGGATATACCCATACTGAGAAATCATCCGGAATGCAAGTTTAACTGCTATGTCTTCATACAGCATATATAACATTTTATATTTTTATTTGCTACACCTCGTTATTCTACCTAGGAGAGGCAGCAGGTCTGTTCCCACCCATTCCTCATCATCTCACCCTATTCCATTCCCACCACCTCTCCTATATTATTCTGCAAATACGAGTAACAGGAAGGTAGGAAGGCCACAGGAAGAAGTGAAGGAGTGGGGCAGAGAGAAGAGGGAGGGGCAAGAGAGGAAGGAAAGCGGGGGTGGGGTGGGGGGAATAAGAGAAAGAGGAGAAAACCCAGAGGGGAGAGGGGATATGACCAGTGACTGAAATGGAATGACCAAGGGAAGAGTGGTATGAGATATGTATGGCTGGAGAGGAAGCAAAGGAGAACTGACCAGTTATACCTAGAAGTCACATGATGTCTATGGTCACAGCTGCTTCCTGTTGTGTCTGGTAAGCGTTATTATAACAAAATCTGCCACAACTGCTGAGGGCAAGACTCCAAACTCAGAGCACTCACCACTGTGCAGCCCCCTGGCTCAGTGGGCATTACCTCATGTGAGCTACAAATGCCTAGGTTCACAAAGAGATAGCAGAAGACTGCATCTACCCACATCACCTGTGAATATATTCTTAGGTGATAAGTCAGTTCTATATAGATATCTTTTTTTTTTTTGAGTCAGAGTCTCACTCTGTCACCCAGACTGGAGTGCAGTGGCATGCTCATGGCCACCCCAGTGTCCACCTGCTGGACTCAGGCGATCCTTCCACCTCAGCTTTCCCAGTAGCTGGAACTACAGGTGTGCTCTACCACACCCAGCTAATATTTTGATTTATTGTAGAGACGAGGTCTCACCACGTTGCCCAGGCTGGTCTCGAGCCTCTGGGCTCAGGCAATCCTCTTGTCTCGGCCTCCCAAAGTGCTGGTGGCTTGAGCCACCGCACCCGGCTATGTATTTTTTTAAAATAACTTTTTTATTTTAGAAGAGTTCTAGACTTATAGAACAGTTGCTAAAACAGTACAGAGTTTCCACATAGATGCTACTTTGCCCTTTTATTAACAAGAAGGGAATCAAAATGGTACACTGGAAAATATTCATGAAACACAAAAAAGCAGTAATGGAGGAATTGAGTAATAAAAAGATATGAAACACATAGAAAACAATAACAGAATGGCAAAGTAACTCCTACCTAATCAATAATTACATTAATTGTTAATGAATTAAAAGTTAAAGATTGGTTTGATGAGGTGTTCTGGTGTCTCATGGACATAGGCTCTTTGTATCTCCTAACTACATTCTGCATGTGGCCTTGGCCTTCTTGTCTCTGCCTCTTTGATCACAGCCTGCCTGCTGCCCTCTGCCACTGTCCCCAGCATGCCACCAGTAACCAGTTCTTCCTCTTCCTAGATGCTTTTCACAGCAAGCCCTCAATCTTGACTTACTCCTCACCACTGAGCTCCCTGCTTCAGACTTTTCCCCTCATTCAGTTCCTCCCAGCCAGGGATGCCATGCTGGATCTCTAGAATGTGCTAGTTTGATCCTGACACCAATTTTGGAGGCTTCCCAGGGAACTACTGAATTAAATCCATAATCTTTGGTTAGGGCCTTCATAATGTAAACTCATTCCCGGCAAGACTCCAGTACAAATTATTTTCTCTATCCAGTCGTGTCCCCAAAGGCTATGATGAATTAATTAGAAGGCAGGGTCTTCTAAGGAGTGGCCAGATAGTAAATATTTTAGGCTTTGTGTGTCCTCTAGTCTCTGTAACAGCTATTCAATTCTGCCGCTTTGATACTAAAGCTTCTGTAGATGATATATATATAAATGTAACATCTTGTATGGTACATTTGTCACAACTAGTAAACCCAGAGTGATACATTTATTATTAACAAAATTGCATACTTTGTCTTGACTTTCTTAGTTCTTACCTAACTTATTTATTTATTTATTTTTACAGACAGCTGGAGTGCAGTGGCATGATCATAGCTCATTGCAGCCTCGAACTCTTGGTTTCAAGCAATTCTCTCACCTCAGCCAGCTGAGTAGCTGGGACTTCAGGCACACACTACCACACCTGGCTAAATTTTTTGTTTATTTTTTTGTTTGTTTTTGTAGAGACAGAGCCTCGCTATGTTTCCCAGGCTGGTCTTGCACTCTTAACCTCATGTAATCCTTCTACCTTGGCCTTACAAATGCGAGATTATATGCATGAGCCACCATACCTGGCCCTTTTATCAACATATATGTCCTTTGTCTCTTTTAACAATTTTTTAACTCTAGTCTGATAATAGTATGGCCACCCCTGTTCTCTTGGTTACTGTTTGTGTAGAATATATTTTTTCATTCTTTCATTTTCAACCTATTTGTGTTTTTGGATCCAGAGAGTCACTCACAGAGAGCAGATAGTTGGATTATTTAAAAAATTCATCCAATCAATCTCTGACTTTTAATTCATTAACAGTTAATGTAATTACTGATTAGGTAGGAGTTACTTTGCCATTCTGTTATTTTTCCTGTGTGTTTTATATCTTTTCATTACTCAATTCCTCTATTACTGTCTTTTTTTGTGTTTCATAAATATTTTCTTGTGTACCATTTTGATTCCCTTCTTGTTTCTTTTACTACATATTTTTAGTTGTTTTCTTACTGATTACCTGGCAATTAAAAATAACATCTAATTTTGTAACGACCTAGTTCAAATCCATACCAAATTAGTTTTAATAGTATATGAAAACTTAGCTTTTATAAATATCTGCATTCCCTTTATGTAGCTATTGTCACAAGTTACATCTTTATATATTGAGTTCCCATTAACCCATATTTATATTATTATGTTATGTATTTGCTTTTTAAATCATATAGAAAAAAGAGTCACAAATCAAAAATACATTAAAACTAATTTATATTTACCTATATAGTTATTCTTACCTGTGTTCTTCATTTCCTCATGGGGATCTCAGCAGGCCTACTAGCGTTCTGAAAGTGGGGATGTCTTAGTTTCTCCTTCATTGTTGAAAGATAGTCTTGCAAAGTATAAAATTCTTTATTTTCTTAGTCTGCTACAACTGTCATAACTCCAGACTGGGAGGCTTAAACAACAGAAATTTATTTTTTCACGGTTCTGAAAGCTGGAAGTACAAAACCAAGATGCCAGCAGGGTTGGTTTCTGGTGAGGCCTCTCCTTAGCTTACAGATGTCACCTTCTTGCTGTGCCTTTATGTGATGTTTTTCTCTGTGCATATACACTAAGAGATATCACTAGTATCTCTTCCTCTTTTTATAAAGACACCAGTCCTATTGAATAAGGCCCCACTGTTACAACCTCACTTAACCTTAGTCACCTTCTTAAAGGCCCTGTATCTGATTGCAGTCAGGGGTTAGGACTTCATCATTTAATTTTGGACAGAAACACAATTCAGTCCATAACAATCTTTTGACAATTTGATTATAATGTGTCTTGTGTATACATATTTTAGTTTATTTTATGTAGAGTTTGTTGAGCTTCTTAGATGTGTATATTCATGTCTTTCATCACTTTGGGATATTATGACTTCAAGTAATCTTTCTGCCGGTTTCTCTCTCTTCTCTCCTCTGGGGCTCTATTATGCATATGTTGTTATATATTATATAAATGGGTCAGAGATAGCTCCTTAATTTTGGCCTAGAATAGCTTCCATGTTGTTACTTATTCACAACTAACAGGACCATTAGCCCAAAACCCACTGGTACCAAACTCAATTTCTCACACATCCAATCACTTTGTATATGGTCCAAGCAAACATATGCTTAGCCATTTATAGACTGTCTACTTTACACATTTCATGAAACTGCTCCCAACATTTGCTAACTATAGACAAGACCGACCCTTCCTTAAGAAAAAAAAACCCACTGCTAACCTTTGAAGTTCTCTAATCTAGATACTCCCACATTGTTGCCTAGCATCATCATCTAAACACCTAAGTCTTCTCTACTATTTCTTCTTCTCCCCTAACTGTTCTTTTGACCTATTTCCCTTCTGGGTGGTGGTCTTACAATGTTGTTTCTGGACAATTTCTTGTTGGGCGGGACTTTTCTCATGTAGCTCTGTCTCAGCACTGTACAACAAAACTTGTGTATTACCTCTTCTCGTGGTCCTGTCTCTTCCTTGATCCTAGATTTTGGTAACTCACAGGTTTTATAAGCTCTATTCACTTTTTTCTTCATAATTTTTATCTTTTTACCGCTCACACTGACTAATATTGATGGATCTGTCTTCAAGTTCAGAGATTCTTTCTTATGCCTGCTCAAATCTATTGTTGAACCCCTTAGTCAATATTTCACTTCAATTATTGTACTTTTCAACTTCAGAATTTCCATTTGATATCTTTATATAATTTCTTACTTGTCATTGATATTCTTTGATGGGATGTTGTTTTCATGGTTTCCTTTAGCTCTCTGTACATTGTTTACATAAGTTCTTTGAGCATACTTAAAAGAGTTGAGTTAGAGTCTAACAAGTTCAATGCCCGAGCTTCCTCAGGGACAATTTCTATTTTATTCTTCTTGTATATGGACCATACTCTATTGTTTCTTTGAATACTTCATAATGTTTCGTTGAAAACTGGACATTTTGAATACTGACATATGGCAATGTTATAATGTTCTCCTCCTTCCTCAGGTTTGTTGTTGCTGCCTGTTGTGTTTGTTGCTTGTTTGTTCATTTAATGGCTTTTCTGAGCTAATTTTCTAAAGTCTGTATAGCTTGTCTTTGTTCCACTAGCTTAATGGTCAGCTAGTGATTTGACGGAGATTTCTTTAGATGCCTGGAACTACAACAAAACTCCCCCTGTCTTTGCAGACACTCTCTGTGTGGGTTGGGACACTTAACTAGACAGCATACAACTCGACCTTAGCCTTCACTTTCTGCTTCTGTGGAAACTGAAGGTCAAACATAGGTGAAAGCTTGGGTCTCCTTAGGTCTTTTCTGAACATGCACTCAGCACTAGACATGCATATGGCCTTCTAGATTCACCATAATATGCAGGAATGTATCAAAGTTCTTAATCCCCAAAGCATCTTTTCCTACCCTTTCCCTCCAGGCTTTTTGATTTCTCTATTGATTATCTTAACCATTATTTCTTGCTTCAGGTGGCAGCAACTAATATATTTGCATTCTAAGTTAGGCAAAATAAAGGCAAACCTATGAGTTGATCTTTAGGAAGACCCCAGATAGGCCAAAATTAACAGCCATCATTTTCTGAAGATAAGGTCCATATTCCTCTTTCAGGTACTAGTAACATGTAACCAAGAATGAGACTTGAAGGTCATTGCCAGGCGGGGGAGCAGGAGATGGTTTCAAGGTAAGTAAAACTACTATGTGGCAGTTTTACTAAAACTAAGCCTCTTTTTTTTAAATTAAGGGTTGTCTTGCTTGTTGTAAGCTTTTGATTAGATTCCAAAATTCGACCCCCACACCCAAAAGTTAATTCTGACAGTTTTTGCAAGTTTATTCATTGCTTTTGTGGAAGGATGGATGTTTGAAGTTCCCTGCTCTGCCATTTTCACCAATATTTCTCTTTTGCCCAATATAAATGCATTTGTTTATTTTCCTAGTGTTGAGTTTTAAGAGCTGTCTGTGTATTTCATATATAAGTTCTTTATCTGATATGCAATCTGCAAATATTTTCTCCCAGTAAATGACTTGTTTTTCATTTTCTTAACGGTGTCTTTTGCAGACCAAAAGTCTATTTTTTTTAATGAATAGTAAATATTTTTTATCTTTCTTATGAATTTCTTAATAACATTTTCTTTCTTTTTTTTTCTAGTTTATTGTAAGAATACAGTATAGAGAAAGTATAACATACAAAATTGCATTGACTGCTTATGTTATCAGTAAGGTCTCCGGTCAACAGTAAGCTATTAGTAGTTAAGTTTTGGGGGGAGTCAAATGTTACACTCAGATTCTTGACTGAGGGGGCAGTACCGGGGAAGGGTATCTACACCCCAACCCCCATGTTGTTCAAAGGTTAACTGCACCATTTTGAAAAGATTAGGCAGCATGGGTGTGTATTTGTCTCAAATTGTTTTAAAAAATAAAAGTAAAATTATTCCTTCTATTTTCATTTCCTAGAATTGACCATTGTGAATTGTGTTATATACGTTCTGGATTTTTTCCCACACCTATACAAACATCTCTTTATACAGATGTATTATGAACATCTTTTCATGTCAGCATAGATCTGCCTCATTCTATAATTATATGAATGTATCATGTTACAATTTCTCTATTCATAGTTCACTGAATATATCTTTATTAAAAGCACTTCTCACTTGTATACCTAATACTGAATTGTACCCCATATCTTTAAAATAAAATATAGATAGAGATATGTATAAAATAAAACTTCTGTTATCATCTTTAGTTATCAGTCTGTCGTTCACACTGAAATCAGAGCTTCCTACTGGTGTGCCTGGCTTTGTTGAGCATAATACCAGCCATGTTTTTATCGATATAACATGGCACAAATAGATAACCTCCTTCACTTTTATGGAATGGCCCTAACTTCCGGTTTTTTTGTCCTATATTTTGCATAATTACTACTCAAGCCACATATTCTAATTTTTTATTTACAATTGAAATAAGGTTTAAATTCCAACCAGGCTTTTTTTCTTACCAAACTGTATTATATATTTTAAAATAATACTTCAACCAAATGTTTCAACTTACTTTCTTCCAAGAATAACTGCTTTTTGGAAGTCAGCATTTTTCAGAATGCCATTAGAAGATCCATCTCCTACCATTCACATTTGCCCCAAACATGCACCTGGGCTCAGGCCCTGTAATTATGACCACTTCAGGGGAAGCAGAGGGACTAGGGTGAATTCCCATTAGCCATTGCCACCTTCCTTTTACTACCTACCATAGCTTGCAAGAAAATTAGTATCAGTTTAGCATCCCACCTCTGAACCTCCCAAGTTCAACTCTAGGTCAAGTCAGATATACAACAGATTTTAGGATAACAATGACTCACACATCTGTGGTTAAGAATGTGAAACCCAGTAGGCTTCACACATTAAACACATACTTTAAACAAAGAAATAAAAGACAGACTTTTCAGCCGGGCTCGGTGGCTCAGCCTGTAATCCCGCGCCTTGGGAGGCTGAGGTGAGTGGATTGCCTGAGCCCGCGGGTTCGAGACCCGCCTGGGCAGGCGAAACCTCATCTCTACCATAAATCAAAAAATTAGCCGGGCGTGGTAGCGCGTGCCTGTAGTTCCAGCTACTTGGAAGGCTGAGGTGGAAGGATCGCCGGAGCCCAGCAAGTCGAGGCTGCGGTGGCCGGAAGCGGCCACTGCACTCCAGTCTGGGCGACGGAGTGAGACGCCAACTCA
>CAUYQG010052970.1:0-11386 GCA_963574415.1 Tarsius wallacei
GAGTAACATAAGCCGGGCTCGGTGGCTCAGCCTGTAATCCCACGCCTTGGGAGACTGAGGTGAGTGGATTGCCTGAGCCTGCGGGTTCGAGACCCGCCTGGGCAACTTGGTGAGACCTCATCTCTACAATAAATCAAAAAATAAGCTGGGCGTAGTAGCATGTGCCTGTAGTTCCAGCTACTGGAAGGCTGAGGCGGAAGGATCGCCGGAGCCCAGCAGGTCGAGGCTGCGGTGGCTGGGAGCGGCCACTGCACTCCAGTCTGGGCGACAGAGTGACACTCCAACTCAAAAAAAAAAAAAAAAAAGAATAACATAATACCAAAACAAAGCTAAAAATGTTATATGAACTAAAACTATGTTTTGTATAAATATTACATATTAAATATACATATATTTTTATATGAAGGCTATATATAAATATATAAAACATTGTATTATATATAATATTTCTACCAAAATATAGAATACTTTTTGCGATTGTTTTTATAAAATTAACAATGTGCTAACAATAGAAGGAACAATGTAAATAGGGGTCCCCATAACCCCCGGGCCACGGACTGGTATTGGCACTAGATTATAATAGGAGTGTGAACCCTATTGTGAACTATGCATTGGAACAATCTAGGTTGCGTGCTCCTTGTGAGAAGCTAATGCCTAATGATCTGATGTAGAGATGAGATGGGGATGCTAGCGATGGGGAGTGGCTGCAAATACAGATTAACATTAGCAGTGAGGTTTGGCTTCACAGAGACCATAATAAATCAATTGTTTGCAGACTCATATCAAAACCCAATCAGTGAGTAGCAGGTTAGTTAATGTTCTTCAATTGTACAGCTGCATCTGGTGGTAGGTTTTAAGTCAGAATCTGACACTTATTTTAGCCCATGCATGGCCCACACATTATTTTATTTTATTTTACTTAGGTCCACATATTTTTTTTTTTTTGGTTATGGTGAGTTGTATTATTATTTCATTATATATCACAATGTAATCATAACAGAAATAAAGTGTTCAATACATGCTATGAGCTTGAATCACCCCAAAGCCATACCCTCCTAGTCCCTAGTCTGTGGAATAATTGTCTTCCATGAAACCTGTTCCTGATGCCAAAAAGTTTGGGAACTGCTGATATAAGAGTATGCAAAAACAAAGAAGCTACAGGCTATACTATATGATTATTACCATCTGAATAAATAACATCTTGATAACTTGTAGTTTGATATCAAACATTTAAAAGTAAATATAAAATTATTTCAAATAAAGATATTCATTTATTATTGTATGAATATATTTTTGCATGCTAAATTTATATTGTTTTATCTTCCCAATATTTAGTGTTACTCCGACATTATGGACAAGTTTTAAGGGACGACAAAAGGAATTTTAGAAGTACAGATATAAAACATATAGCTAAAATTTTCAGAGATATGTTGTGATACAATGTATAAAAGAATGGCATTAATACTGAAACTCGGGCCAGTGCTGTGGCTCATGTGTGTAATCTCAGTACTTTAGGAGGTCAAAATGGGAGAATTGTTTGAACCTATGAGTTTGGGACCAGCATAGATAACATAGCAAAACCTCATATTTATAAAAAATTAAAAAAACCTAAGTGTGATGGTGTGCACCTGTAGTGCCAGCTACTTGGGAGGCTGAGGCAGGAGGATTGCTTGAGTCCAGGAGGCTAAGTCTGTGGTGAGCCATGAATATAACCACTCTCCAGCCTGGTGAATGGGGTGAGATTCTGACTCAAATAAATAGATAAAGTAATTTAAAAATTCTGAAACTTTCTGTATTTTAATTTGCACCACTACAAATCATGAGCTCCTACATATTCTGGTACAGTCTTAAGGAAGGGTGTGGCAGGTGCTGCCTTGAGAGAGAAAATATGACATATCAAAATCTCTCAAGCAGATAAGATGGAAGAAAAAGTCCAAACTTTGAAAGAAGAAAAGAATTAAAGTAGGTAAGACAAAACACTGAACGATATAGCTATTCAAGACTGCTCAGTTCTGGGCCAAAATTCTTGGGCAGGGAGACCTGTTAGATATGTTGAGGAGGGAACTGAGAAAAGGTAGCCTCTCTTCCCGCCTCCTCTATGCTCCCTTCTCCTCTGCTCCCCTCCCTTCCTCTCTGTTCCCCTCCTCTCCTCCCTTTCCTTTCTTTTCCTTTCCTGCTCTCTTGCTTTTCTTTCTTTCTCTTTCTTTCTCTTTCTTTCTTTCTTTCTTTCTTTCTCTTTCTTTCTTTTTTTCTGTCTTTCTTTCTGTCTTTTCTTCTTTTTTTCTCTTTCCTCCTTCCACATACCAATGTGACCAAAGAGATGAGATAGAGTCAAATCAGCAGCAAAGAGACCACCCTGTGAGCAAATTGAAAACACCTTGAGTTCGATAGCTGCACAACTGTAGTCCACAAAACACACACTGAACACTCAAAAAAGAGACATTATAGTAGTTCTCTCTTGCCCATGTGACATATATTCCACCCTTCCTACATTCTTTTTTCCCGGTCCCTTTTCCTTCTTTTGTCTGTTTCCCTTATCTGTCTATCATCTATCTATCTATCTATCTATCTGTCTATCTATCTATCTATCTATCTATCATCCATCTATATCTATCTATCATCTATTTACTTATTTATTTATCTGCTTATTTATTTTTACATTTTAAACTCACAGAGGAGGGTAGTTTTTGAGATGGATCATCACTAGCGTTGCATAATATCAGAACAAAATTGGGATTAAGGCATGTTTTCCATGTGAAAGTTGTCTCCAGTTTCTAGAATAGCCTCTGAAGTGACAAGTTTTATAGCTATTGAAGCCGCTGAGTACATTAATCAGATGGCTCACTGCCATGGGGGAAAACACATTGAAAATTTCTGAAGGGCTGAATTACTAGCTAAAGAATTGTTTAAGAGTCACAATGAAAGATGAGATACCATCAAATAATCAGGAAGCAGACAACCCTGTACAAAAATTGAAAATACTCTGAGTTTTATACCTGTACAACCAAAGTCCACAAAACATACATTGAACAGTCAAACAAGAAACATTACAGTAATCTGCCCTTATATGTTCCAAGACCCCCCAGTGGATGACTCAAACTGCAGGTAGTACCAAACCTTATATATTTTTCTTCACAAGTTAATGGATAGAAGATACTTTCTTACCTTAGATCTTAGCAACCTCGGCAAATTTTTTATCTTTACTTATTAAGTAGAAACTTTCACCTTTTCCCTTAAAGGAAACACTTTATAGTCATATCTTCTCTCTAGCACATCTGAATTGCCAGCAGCACTATTGTACCTTGGGGACATTATTAAGCAAAATAAGAGTTACTTGAATGTAAGCACTGCAATACCACAGCAGGATATATTAACCTAGATGGCTACTAGGTAACCAATAGAGAGGTAGTGTACACAGCCTGGGTACTGGACAAAGGGATGAGTCACATCCTTGGAATAGAACTGGACTTCATCATACCACCCAGAATAATGTGTGATTTAAAACTTACAAACTATTTCAGGTACGAAAATTTCAATGTAATATTTTCAAACTGTGGCTGATCACAGGTGTCTGAAACCAGAAAAAGAAAAACCATAAATAAGAGATGACTATTTTCATAGACACTAATGTAGATTTAGCTGGCACTGCAAAAATCTGAGTCCTCCTCCCCTGCCGACACAAAGGCACAGTGAACCATCCCCATCCAATATAGCAGAACATGAATAGAAAGGAGAGAAAATCTTAAATATGAATAATTTATCACAAAAGAAATAACCAAAGGAGATCTGGGTACCTATAAGTATATCAGCTAAAATAACATTTTTTAAAGTTGTCAATGGAGACAATGTTCACTTTGTTATGGGAAAATGCTCAATTTGTTGGGAAAATCTAACAATTATATCTCTATCTAAGAAGAGAGTTTTAAGTTATATTTCAAAAGATAGAAATGCAGGGATCAGTAAATGATTCTACAGTAATGATTGGAAACTTTAATGCTCAGCATTTAATACTGAAAATAAAAACTAGGCATAAGAACAACAAGGAAACAGAACACTATAAGCCAATCAGGTCTTGCAGAAATCTATATGACACTCAACCCAATAAGAACAGAACACACATTTGTTTCCAGGGTACATAGAACATTCTCTGCCATAGATCATATGTATTAGGCCATAATACAAACTTCAGCAAACTTAAACGAATTAAAATTATACAAAGATTATTCTCCTACCTCAGTGAAATCAAGTTTAAAAAAGCTAAAAGGACATTTCAGACATTTACAAATATATCCTAAATAGCAAATGGCTCAAAAAAAAATAACAATAAAAATATAAAATACTCTATGATGAATGGAAACAAAAAGATATCATATCAAAACTTACAAGATGCAGCTAATGCAGTGTTTAGAGTGAAATCAATGGCTATGAGTTTCTATGCCAAAAAAAGATTGATAATGTAATAATGTAAATCAATAATGTAAATTTTTATCTTGAAAAATTAGGTGAGGAGGATAGCAATCTGAATCCAAAGCAAGTAGAAGAAATTAATACAAATTGAAATAATAAAAAATTAAAACTATTAAATAAAGATTAATGATAACTAAATTGGTTCTTTGAAAATATTTGCAAAATTGAAAAACATTTGGATGTACTGACAAAGAAATGTCATTATTAAAATCACAAAAGTGGGAACTTTGCTAAAAGATACAAAGCTTTATAAGAAAACACTACAAACAATTATATGCCAACATATTAAATAACCTTGATGAAAGGAACAAATTCCAAAAAGACACTGATTTCTAAATGTGATGCAAAAGGAAATAAAACAAAATAGATTTATAATAAATAAAGAGGTTAAATTAGTAATTCATAACTCCCCACAAAGAATTCCCCAGACAAAGACACCTTTACTGGTGAATTCTGCAAAATATTTCAAGAATTAATCCCATCCTCCATAGCGCTTTCATAAATGAAAGAGGAAAGTGCACTCCCCAACTCACTTTAGAAGACTAATATTGCCTTGATATCAAAAACAGACAAAGATATCACAAGGAAACTACAGATCAATATCCCTTGTGTGTATAGATGCAAAATTCCTCAAAACAATACCAGTTCAACTGAGCCTAGCAACCTCTAAAAAGTATTTTACATCATTACTAAATAATACTTATTCCTAAATTTTTTAATATTAGAAAACCAGTCAATTTATAACACACTAACAGAATAAGGAATGAAAACCATATAATAAACTCAATAGATGCAGAATAAGTATTTGAAGAATATAATATGTTTTCATGACAAAAACTGTCAACAAAGTATGAAAGTAGAAAACTATCTCAACTTGATAAATATCATTTATAAAAAAACCCCACAGGTAATATATTTAAAGGTAAAACACTACATGCTCTCTATGATTAGCAACAAATCAAAGTTACCTGTTCTTGCTACTTCAATTCAATATCGTGCTGGAAGATCTAGTTAGAGCAATTAAGAAAGAAAAAAAAAACAGGACATTCAGATTGGGACAGAAGAAATAAATTATCTCTATGCAAAATGGGATGGTCTTATAGATAAAGAAAAAGGTCTAAGGAATCCACAAAAAAACTATTGGAACTAATACATTAATTCAGTAAGTTTTCAGTATGTGAAGTAAGCATACAAAAATCAATTGCATTTATATACACTAACAATAAATAATCAGAAAATAAAACTAAGAAAACCATTTCTTTAAATAGCACTAAAAAGAATAAAATACTTAGAAATACATTTAATAAAAGATAGTAAAGACGTGTACACTAAGAATTTCAAAAGTGTTTAAAAAATTAAATACATTATAAATAAGTGGAAATATTATCCATTCATGAATTAGAAAACTTAATTTGTCAAGTTAGCAATAGGTTCTCAAATCAGAAACAATTCCTACCAAAATTCAGGCTGCCTTTTTCTTCTTTTCTTTCTGTCTTTTTTTTTTTTTTAATCAAAGCATTTATTTTTCTTGTTACAAAAACAAAAATAAGCAAGCAGAAAATGAGATAAACATTTTTCCTAAGGTGTCCCATCCTGGGCTCTCTGTACCAGAATTTAGTAAACAGTTCAAGTTTCATAACTTTAACACTTCTTCTGGATGTGATGAAGTCTCCATCTTATAACCATGTTTCTCTAGTTCAGCTCCTAACTATTTGGAGAAGTCATCCTCAACATTGTCATCATCCCAGTTAGCCTCCCAGCTATGCGCACCTTCATCTTCATCCAAGCCATCCCAGTCTTCTGCAGGGAACTCCACAAACTCGTCGTCCTCCTCCAAGAGACCGAAGTCTACCGGCTGCTGCTTCTGTGACACCGCATCGAGGCCCTCAGCGCCGGAGACCCCTGGTCAGCAGGACACTCGGGACCCTCACGCTCTCTCACGCCGCCGCCGAGGGCGCTGCCTTTCTTTAAAGCTGAAATTGACAAGCTGATTCTAAAATTCATAGAGAAATGCAAAAGATCCAGAAAAACCAAAAAAATCTTGACAAAAAACAAATACGGATTTTTTTTTTATTTCGAAACTTACCACAAGGCTGTAATAATCAAGACACTAGCAAAAAAGATTGGCATCTAGATTAATTGAATAGAAAAAATAAAGGAATAACCTTATTTATATGATCAATAGATTGCTTTGCTTATTATATTACAAAATAAGTAAATGAGGGAAAGAGTCGTCTTCAAAAAATGATGTTGGGACAAATCGATATTTAGATGTAAAACAATGAAGTTGAATGTCCACATCACACCCTGCACAAAAATAAACTTAAAATGAATCAGAAACATAAATATCAAAGTTAAAGTTAGAAAATTAAAAAAAAATTCATAAATATTTGTTACATTAGATTAAATAATTTCTTATTTGTAACATTGGAACACAAAGTAACAAAATAAAAATAAAATAAATGCCCTTTATAAATATTTTTTAAATGTGTTGGGAGAATACCTGATAAATACAGAAATACAACTGACAATTGGGAGAAAATACTTGGCAAAGGGCTTGTTCCCAGGCTCTTACATATCAGCAATAAAAAGACAAATAACTAAAATTGAAATAGACACATAATTTGAACTGACATTCTCTAAAGATATACATGTGGCCAGTAAACACATGAAAGGATGCTCAACATCATTAATCATTAGATAAATGCAAATTAAAACCACAAGAAAATACCACTTTACACCTACATGCTTGACTAAATTAAAAAGCACATTAACAAGCGTGGACTAAGATGTAAACTTAAAGCCCTCATGCATTGCTTTTGGTATTGTAAAATGGTACAGCCATTTTGAAAAAAAGTGATTTGGTAGTTATTCACAATGTAAGCATAGGAATTTTATATGACTCAGCAATTCCACTCCTAAGTGCATTTTCAAGAAAAATGAAAATACATGCTCATGCAAAAACTTGTATATGAATGTTCATGGCAGTAGTACTTATAATAATCACATAGTAGAACCATACAGATGTCTAGTAAATGTTTAATAGATACATAGAAACATGGTATACTCATGCAATGGGATATTATATGGCAATACAATTAAATGGAATAATCTTGAAAATTTACTAAAATTATATAGTGGTGATTTTTGTACAATTTCGTGAGTATATTTTAAAAAGCTAAATTTTAATTTTAAAATAAAGACTTTACAATATATGGAATTAAATAAGTTCAGTAAAACTATTGTGTTTATTTTTTTAAATGTAAACATGGGAATAAAACAGCTGTCACATTTTTTGAGTACAAGGGTGGAGTAAAGGGAAAAAAGGAAGAATGAGGTTATGAAGGAAAAGAAAAGAGCTGGCGAAAAACATCTTCCCTTCCATTTCTTCCTTTGCTTTTCTGTGTTTTAATACTTGAGACTGAATAATTATTAATTTAAATTAATTATTGACTTCTGTGGGGAGTCAGTCATCTTGAACTTTTACTTGTGTTTTAATGCTCTGAATCCTAGGTGAAGCATTGCAGAGCGGAGCTTCTACTATGAGACCCTAACCGTGGGGCTTTTAGCAAGTTTCTCAGTCCTTTTACAGTGTATTTCATCATGCCTAAAATGAAGCTATACTATCCACTTTGGGGTTGTTATGGTAAATAAAGGTGATTGCCCAGTTAATGGTTCATACTATGGGTAATTCAACTGTGACTTACAATAATTTCTTTTATAAATTAAGTGGTATATTATTGAGAGTATGAATAATCATTCTTAATTTTGATACTAAATGTTGTATTTTAATTTATGGTAAGGTGTATGTTGCATAGATACTTGTCACCAAACTTTCTGGTCTGGTTATCCTGTTTTGAACTCCTTCATTGTTGCTGTGTCTAGCAAATTGTTGTTGATGATGTTTTAAATATAATATTTTATGCTTTTTTTTTGACTTTTCATGATGAAGAGATACTCAAGACAAACTACTGCCATAATAAATGACACCAGATTTTATTATGTTTTGACAGAATTGAACGGCTATCTCTTTTGTTAAGCTTGTAATTTTCCTTACACTAGTGAATTTTGAATATTACATTTAAAAACATAATGAATAAATACAAAGTAAGAACACAGACTCAAAATGTAACTTTTCTGATTCTAGAGTTAATTATGTGTGAATTTAATCAATTGTTTCAGTCAGTTTAGTGTTGCTGTGAGGAATACTTGAGACTGAATAATTATTAATTTAAATAAATTTTTCAAAAGGTTTATTTGGCTCATGATTCTGATGGCTAGTAAGTTCAAGATTGTGCATCTGGTGAGACTCTCAGGCTGCTTCCAGTCATGGCAGAAGGGGAACTGACTGCATGTACAGAGATTACATTGCCAGAGAGGAAGCAAGAGAGTAGGGACGGAAGTGCCAGACTGTTTTCTACAATTAGTTTTCCCAGGAACTAATGAAGTGAGAACTCATCATGGGGAATCTACTCTCATGACCCAAGCACCTCTCATTAAGCCCCAGCTTCAACATTAAAAATCCAATTTCAACATGGAAGTTGGAAGCAATAAATATTCAAATCATGGCATCAATGTTAATATATACAGAAATATATTTCTCATACTTGTGTATCTAAAACTTAACATAGTATCTTGATAATGGCACAGTATAGAATTGAATTAATACATTGACCTCCTGTTTTTACCTTTTCTTTTTTCTTAATTTTCTAATACCATATGAATGCTAAATATTTTATCTTATTTTTATTCTGCTTATTTTATGTTGCACAGTATCAAGTGTCTCCACACACATTTCAAGATATATTTTTGCAATAACTAATTATTATGACAGTATAGCATTTTATTTAATGTATGTTTTTAACCAGTTTTACTATTTGTTTATATTAAAATGTGCCCACTCAATCATATATTTCAAAAAGTTTTAAATACCTGTATAACTTAAATATTTTTATAATTACCCGTATAATTACCATCACATATAAAATATAGACTCTATCCGTCCCCATAGAAAGCTGTTTCTAACAGAAACACCTCCCCCCTCATCTCATTTTGGCAAATGATCTTTTGGTCATTATAGATTACACCTGTGTTTTCTAAATTTTCATACAAATGTGATTGTACATTTTGACTCCTTTTGTTCAGCATAATGGTTTTGAGATTTATTTATGTTTTGTGAATATCAGTAGTTCCTTGCTTTTACTTGATTAATATTACATTGCATGAGTGTACCATAATATGTTTGCTTATTCATCTGTGAATGGATACCTAAATTGTTTCCAGTTTTCTGCTCTTATGAATAAAGTTGCTATGAACACTCATGTACATGTCTTAGGATAGGCAAATGTTTTCATTTCTTTTTTGTAAATTTCTGCAAGTTAAATCATAAGATAGTATAAGTGCATCATTTTATTTTGGTAAAATCCAATTTGTAATTTTAAAATAATTTCTATTTTTAGTTTATAAGAAATTTTTATAATTAAGATAGACAAATTTTCTCCTGAATTTTCTCCAATAGATTTATAAAGGCTGCTCTAATATTTTTGTCTATGGTGCATTTTTATTTAATTTTTATATATAATGTATGATAAAGGTTGGGGTTCAGTTTTTTGCATATGAATATCTAATTGTTCCAGCACTATTTTGAAATAATTACACTTTTCTGGCTTAAGGATAGTGGTACATTTATTGAAAATCATTTGTTTATATATTTGTGGTCCTATGTCTTCACAATATTTTGTTTCATCCGTCTATATATCCATGTTTACGCTAATTCAAATTATTTTGATATACTGCGACTTTGTTGTAAAATTTATTTCCAAATATTCTGAACTTTTGAAGCTAATTTAAATGGAATTTATTTTTAAAAATTTCAGTGCTTCATTGCTTTTATATATAATTACAATTGATTTTTGACTTGTATCTTGTGATATTACTAAGCTTACTATCCGCTTTAGTTTCTTTTTGTTCTGTAGAATTATCAGGATTTTCTACACATGCAATCATTTCATCTCTAAATAGAATTTTACTTCTTGCTTTCCTCTCTGTATAACTTCTATTTATTTTTCTGGTCTTATTACACTAATTAGGATCACCAGCACTATGCTGCATAGAAGTGACAAGAGCAGGCATATTTGATTTGTTTTCTATCTTAGAGAAAAATATTATTAGAAGCTAGCTCTAGATTTTTTTTCTAAAGACATGCTACAGAAGCAGTTCTCTTCTATTGCTAGAGTACTGGATTATATCATAATTGGATGATGAATTTGTTCAAGTGATTTTCTGCATCTATTCTTATGTTCATATGAAGTTTCTCCTGTATTTTATTTAGAGCTTGATTTTCAAATATTAAACGAACTTTTTCCAGGAAAAAGCATTGATGGATGGTGCATTATCATTTTTATGCATTACTGAACTGTTTGCTAAAACTTTGTTGACAGTTTTGCATTATATGCATAGTGGATATTAGTCCATGGTTTTATCAGTAGCAGAGTAAGACTGTCTCTCTACATACTTGGTAGTCCTTTGCATTCTACTAGTGTATCCTTAACGTATCCTGAACAACTTTTGATGTTTCTAATTGCTTTTCCTTATGTCATAGCATTCTTTTTGCTGAAATGGCCTCAATCATGCTTCCTTTGCTTACTTCTACATTTCTTAAGGTTTCTATAAATCTTTCCCAAATTAGATCAACCTGTATCTGTTTTTATATTTGATCTCTCTCTATATATATATATGTATTTTGCTGTTGTTGTTCAGTTCATTTTTTTTTTTTTTTTTTGAGTTGGAGTCTCACTCTGTCGCCCAGACTGGAGTGCAGTGGCCGCTCCCGGCCACCGCAGCCTCGACCTGCTGGGCTCCGGCGATCCTTCGGCCTCAGCCTTCCAAGTAGCTGGAACCACAGGCGCGCGCTTACCAC
>CAUYQG010052971.1:0-21332 GCA_963574415.1 Tarsius wallacei
TCTGTATCGTTTTAGTGTATGTGCTGCTGAAGCAAGCACTTTTTTTTTTTAGATGGAGTCTCACTCTGTCGCCCAAGCTGGAGTGCAGTGGCATTCTCACGGGCACCGCAGCCTCGACCTGCTGGGCTCAGGTGATCCTTCCGCCTCAGCCTTCCAAGTTGCTGGAATTACAGGCAGGTGCCACCACACCCAGCTAATTTTTTGATTTATTGTAGAGATGAGGTCTCACCAAGTTGCCCGGGTTAGTCTCAAACTCCTGGACTCAGGCAATTCTCTCACCTCAGCCTCCCAAAGTGCTAGGATTACAGGCGTGAGCCACCGTGCCTGGCCAATAATTTTTTAATTTATTTTATTTTATTTTGATTTATTGTAGAAACGCAGTCTTGCCAAGTTGCCAAGGCTGGTCTCAAACTCCTAGCCTCAGGCAATCCTCCCGTCTCCGTCTCAGCCTCCCAAAGTGCTGGGATTACTGGCATGAGCCAAGGCACCCAGCAAGGACAGACCCTTTGAAACACCCTCCCTTTGAGCATGGGCTGGACCACTGGGTACGACAGGATGTCACTCCCATTATCAGTTACTGATTAGTTGACCTTGGGTCCCTCCAGGGGGAGATTGTCCTGGGTGGGTCTGACCTAAGCAGGCCAGCCCTTACAATCGGGTTTAGAGATGGAGTGAGTGAGATAGGCAGACGCCTGCTGGCTCGGAAGAGAGCAAGTGGCCATGTGGGGCCCTGCTGGGGAGCCATACAGTCAGGAGTTGCAGGCGTACCCAGGAACCAAGGCCTCAAACGCTCGACTGCAGGAACTAAATTCTACCAACTACCCGAGCACGTATGGGCGAGGCCCCAAGGCTCAGGCAACCACAGCCAGCATCTTGACCCTTGACTCCAGGCCCAAGGAAACTGAGATCACAGCACTGGGTTTGCTTACTTATTGATTTTGAAAATTGAGTCGGTAAGCCGGGCGTGGTAGCATGCGCCTGTAGTCCCAACTACTTGGGAGGCTGAGGCAGAGGATCCCCTGAGCCCAGCAGGCTGATGCTGTGGTGGCCATGAGCGTGCCATGGCACTCCAGCCTGGGCGACAGAGTGAGACTCTCACTCAAAAAAAAAAAAAAAAAATTAGCTTAAATAAAATTGAGTCAGACTCTTACTTACACGGTCGGCCAGGCTAAAACGCAGTGGTACATTCAGGGCCACCACAGCCTCGACCTGCTGGGCTCAGGTGATCTTTCTGCTTCAGCCTTCCAAGTAGCTGGGACTACAGGTGCACGCCAACAGGTCCAGCTAATTTTTGTATTTATTGTAGAGACGAGGTCTTGCCAAGTTGCCCAGGCTGGTCTTGAACCCCTGGGCTCAGGCAGTCCTCTCGCCTCGGCCTCCCAAAGTGCTGGGATTACAGGCATGAACCACTATGCCCAGCAGACCTATGTTGTCTTGAGTTTGTGGTGATTTGTGGGTAGCAGTAGAAAACAGTTACAGGCCGGGCGCGGAGGCTTACACCTACAATGCCAGCACTTTGAGAGGCCAAGGCAGGCGGATTGCCTGAGCCCAGGAGTTTGAGACCATTCTGGGCAACGTAGTGAGACCTCATCTCTGCGCTACCTCAAAAAATCAGCCAGGCGAGGTGGCTTACGCCTATAGCCCCAGCACTTTGGGAGGCCAAGGATGGAGGATTGCTTGAGTCCAGGAGTTCAAGACCAGCATGAGCAAGATAGTGAGATCTCATTCCTGCAAAAAATAAAAAATAAGTTGGGCACGGTGGTGCATGCCTGTAGTCCCAGCCTGGTAGACAGCATGAGACCCCCAACTCAAAAAAAAAAAAAAAGAAGAAGAAGAAGAAGAAACAATTACAGAAGCCCCGCCAGAGGGAAGCAGGCTTCACCTGGAAATGAGGAAAAACTCTCTCAAAGGCGATACACACAGGCTGGGTGCGGTGGCTTAGCCTGTAATCTCAGCACTTTGGAAGGTAGAAGTGAGAAGATTTCCTGAACCCAGGGGTTCGAGATCAGCCTGGGGAACATGTTGAGACCTTGTCTCTACAATAAATTAAAAAATTAGCCGGGCATGGTGGCACACGCCTGTGGTTCCAGCTACTTGGAAGGCTGAGCAGAAGGATCACCTGAGCCCAGCAGGTCGAGGCTGTGGTGGTCGTGAGTGTGCCACTGCACTCCAACCTGGGCAACAGAGTGAGATTCCGACTCAAATAAAATAAAAATAAAATAGGCGATACACAGAGGCGGACAGACAGGCATTCCAAGCCACGAGTCCCCACGTATGGGGCAGTTCAAGCAGAGTGGGGTGCCACCTCCCAGACTGTCCTTGACCCCTAGGGATGGTATAGATGGGGCCTGTGCTCCGTGTAGAGGGTAGACGTGGGGTAGTATAGACATGAGGTAGTGTAGACAGGGTTTCCACTTTGGATACAAGGTTGACCTCTATCTACATCTTTGCTTCCCATACTTGAGTGAGCCGGGCATGCGGGGCGTGCTTGCCACACAGGAGGCCGAGGTGGGAGGATCCCTGAGCCCAGAAGTTCGAGGCCAGCCTGGGCAACAAAGTGAGACCCCCATTTCTAAAATAAAAATAAAATGTACCAGGTGAATGATGAGTCACCTGAGGATCTTTTAAAAATGCAGCTTCCTATTAGTCAGGTGTGTTCAATGCCTGACGTCCTTCAAGAATGTCAGTTAGAAGCCGGTAGAATTTCTAATCTTCCCAGAAGGAATTTTTTTTTAGAAGTATTTTCTTTCCGAGGATTTGGAACAGAGTCCCACATCAAGTCCTCTGAATGTGAGTCTCATGAATACAGGAACTGCTTTTTTCTTGTCCATCGTTCTGTTCTCACCATCTGGCCAAGAGCAGACAGGTAACATCTTGGAATGAGTGAAGCTTGTGAATAATTTCTAACAGCTGTATTGAGATGTGCTGTGCATACAATACAATTCACCCATTCAAAGTGTTCCGTCCAATGGTCTCTGTAGTAAATTCACAGAGTTGTGCAGCCATCATTTTCATCACCCCAAGATGGACCTCACAGTCTCTGGCCATAGCTCCCGGATCCTCCCTCCCCCCACACCCCAAGGCGACCACATTCTGGCTCTATGGACTAGCCTATCTTGGGCATTTCATATAAGTAGAATCACACATGGTCAGGCCTTTTGTGTCTGACTTCTTTTACTTACCATGGTGTTTTCCAGGTTGATTTACGTTGTAGCGTTTCAGGACATCATTCCTGTTCGTGGCCAAATAATATTCCACTATATGGATGTGCCAACATTTCCTTTATACATTCCATGCTTAAGGGACACTCAGGTTGGTTTTTAATGGCCCCTGATGGCCAGCAATTAGTAGACATTTGTTCTTAATCTTTTACTCATCATCTCTGGCTACTACTCATCAAAAAGTCAGCATAGTAAAAACAGCTTTGCAGCCGGGCTCGGTGGCTCAGCCTGTAATCCCTTGCTTGGGGAGACTGAGGTGAGTGGATTGCCTGAGCCCGCGGGTTCGAGACCTGCCTGGGCAACTTGGCGAGACCTCATCTCTACAATAAATAAAAAATTAGCTGGGCATGGTAGCGCATGCCTGTAGTTCCAGCTACTTGGAAGGATCGCCTGAGCTCAGCAGGTCGAGGCTGCGGTGGCTGGGAGCAGCCACTGCACTCCAGTCTGGGCGAGAGTGAGACTCCAACTCAAAAAATAAATAAATAAAATAAAATAAATAAAAACAGCTTTGCCCAGGAACGGTGGCTCATGCCTGCAGTCTCAGGGCTTTGGGAGGCATCAAGAGGATGGCTTAATCTGAGGCCAGCCTGGGTAACAGTAAGACCTTGTCTCTACAGAAAATTTGAAAATAGCCAGTAGTCCCAGCTACTTAGGAAGCTGAGGCAGGAGGCTCACTTGAGCCCAGGAGGTCAAAGCTGCAGTGAGCTATGATTGTACCATGACCTTCCATCCTGGGTGACAGAGTGAGACCTTGTCTAAATACATACATTACATACATACATACATACATACAGCTGTTCACACACCAAGTTATAAAAATGTTAAGGCCAGGCGCGATAGCTCATACCTGTGATCCTAGCACTTTGGGAGGCGGAGGATAGAGGATTGTCTGAGCCCAGGGGTTCAAGACCAGTCTGGGTAACTTGGAGAGCCCTCATCTCTACAATAAATCAAGAAAAATTATTTGGGTGTGGTGGCACACACCTGTAATTCCAACTACTTGGAAGGTTGAGGCATAAGAATTGCCTGAGCCCAGCAGGTCGAGGCTATGGTGGCCGTGAGTATGCCGTTGCACTCCAGACTGGGTGACAGAGACTACAACTCCAAAAATATATATATCTTTGTTTTTCTGGTTACAAAGGTGATAAAAGCTTGTTTTTAAAATTTTCAGATAGAAACATGCAGTATAAAAAGCAGAAGTTCCCATAACATCACCTGAGAGAATATTTTCAGCACTAATGCATATTTTCCTTCAAAAAAACCTTTTTTTTTTGAGTTGGAGTCTCATTCCTTCGCCCAGGCTGGAGTGCAGTGGCATGCATGTGTATGGCCACCCCAGCATTGACCTGCTGGGCTCCAGCAATCCTTCCGTCTCAGCCTTCTGAGTAGCTGGAAGTACCTACTTGTGCTACCACACCTGGCTAGTTTTTATTTTATTGTAGAGACAAGGTCTCACCAAGTTGCCTGAGATGGTCTCGAACCTGCGGACTCAGGCAATCCACTCACTTTGGCCTCCTAGAGTGCTGGGATTACAGGCAGAGCCACCGAGCCTGGCCTCCTTCAAAATTTTTTGGACCTTATATTAATGCGTATTATTTAACATTTTTATAATAATAGGATCATATCATATTGTTTTGCAGTTTTGTTTTCTGTAATGTATCTTGGAGCTCTCTTCATATTAGTACTTAGAGGTCTACCTCACTCTCCTTAACAGCCTTGTAAATATTGTACCGATATACCATACTTCTTTAAACTCATGTGATCCATGGGAATTGGTTTCAGTTGTTTGCTGTCATTTCTTTATGTACTCACCTTTACGCTCCCGTGTGCATATTTCTTTTTTTTTTTTTTTTCTGTGTAGGAGTCTCACTCTGTGGCCCAGACTGGAGTGCAGTGGCATGCTCATGGCCACTGCAGCCTTGACCTCCTGGGCTCAGGTGATCCTTCTGCCTCAGCCTTCCAAGTAGCTGGAACCACAGGCGTGCACCACCATGCCCAGCTAATTTTTTTTTTTTTTTTTTTTTTTGAGTTGGAGTCTCACTCTGTCGCCCAGATTGGAGTGCAGTGGCACACTCCCGGCCACTGCAGTCTCGCCCTGCTGGGCTCTGGCGATCCTTTCACCTCAGCCTTCCAAGTAGCCGGAACTACAGGTGTGCACTATCACACCCAGCTAATTTTTTTTGATTTATTGTAGAGACGAGGTCTCACCAAGTTGGCCAGGCAGGTCTCAAACCCGCGTGCTCAAGCAATCCCCTCGTCTCGGCCTCCCACAGTGCTGGGATTATAGACTGAGCCACCGAGCCCGGCTTAATTTTTTTATTTATTGTAGGGACAACGTCTCTCCAAGTTGCCTGGGCTGTGTCGAACCCCTGGACTCAGGCAATCCTCTCGCCTCTGCCTCCCAAAGTTTTGGGATTACAGGCATGAGCCACCACGCCTGGCTTGTATTCATCATTCTGTTGACTACATTCCTAAAGTGGAATTGGCATGCCAAAGTCATGACTTTTTTCATTTTAATTATATATTGTCCAAACTGTACTCCAAAAAGCTTACATGTATTTACCCTTAAGCTAACCATGTATGAGGATGTCCTGAGTTAGCCTTCCGTCTTTCTCTGCCATTTCAGCTGGAAAAGCGAGTGGAGGAGTGGTTGGGGAAGACATTGCCTGGCAGTGACTGGACACCTAATGCCAGGTTTATCACTCGTTCTTGGCTTCGGGATGGCCTCAAGCCACGCTGCATAACCCGAGACCTCAAATGGGGAACCCCTGTACCCTTAGAAGGTTTTGAGGACAAGGTAAGAACCCTTTAACCTTTATTCATATCTCAAATTATTCAGCCTTGGGTTGAGTCCCCGGGCTAGCAGATTAGACCGTTCATTATATCCTTTTTCAGTCTGAGACTTTGGTTGGTCCCTACCATGTTTTCCTCCTCCTGACTCCCCAGGTATTCTACGTCTGGTTTGATGCCACTATTGGTTACCTGTCTATCACAGCCAACTACACAGACCAGTGGGAGAGATGGTGGAAGAACCCAGAGCAAGTGAGCAGTTGTTGGTTAGCCTGTCTATGGGGAGGGTGTGTATGGGGGTGGGGGTCTTCAGGTTGGTGTCTGGTCTTTCTTGGGCCTTTGAAGGCGGTCTCAGGAAATCTCTCTCCTGACTGTATTCCCCTAGGTGGACCTATATCAGTTCATGGCCAAAGACAATGTTCCCTTCCATGGCATAGTCTTTCCTTGTTCAGTCCTGGGAGCTGAAGACAACTACACCTTAGTCAGCCACCTCATTGCTACAGGTACCCCGGAAGACTACAGCTGGGGTTCCTAGAGATAAGGGTTGAGGCAGAACTTGGAGGAAGATCCTGGGGAGGTGTTATGGCTTAACTCAGGAGTTGAGATGACACAAGAAATAATTAAGACACGAGACTGAACTGAGAAAAAGGACACAAAAGTCCAGAGCTAAATTGCTGTGTGGGTATGGGCAAAGAGAACAGAGGCCAGAATGGTTGGGGAGGGACTCCCACCTTCTGTGCATGCCAGCCAGTCAAGGAGAAAGGCTGCTGGACAGCCATGGTTGAGGTTGAAAGAACGGTTAGTGGGTCAGAGGGGAAAGGTGGATTTGAGCAGATGGTTCTCGTTCCCTCTCCTCTGTCCAGAATACCTGAACTACGAAGATGGAAAGTTCTCTAAGAGCCGAGGTGTGGGAGTGTTTGGGGACATGGCCCAGGACACTGGGATCCCTGCTGACATCTGGCGCTTCTATCTGCTATACATTCGGCCTGAGGGCCAGGACAGTGCCTTCTCCTGGACGGACATGCTGCTCAAGAATAATTCTGAGCTGCTGAACAACCTGGGCAACTTCATCAACAGGTGGGACTTGGTAAGGGGACAGAATCAGCAGATGAGCTGGGATGGGCTCACTTTACTTCCGTAGAGGAGAGAGCTAGAGGCCAGAATGGTTGGGGAGGGACTCCCACCTTCTGTGCATGCCAGCCAGTCAAGGAGAAAGGCTGCTGGACAGCCATGGTTGAGGTTGAAAGAACGGTTAGTGGGTCAGAGGGGAAAGGAGGCTGTGTGGGTGGGAAGGCCAATGCGGAAAGATGATTTCTATCCACTGGGATCTGCTCCTGGCACAGTGGGCTATGTGTGCACAAGGGAACAGTTAACCATGGAGATGTGATTTAGCGGAGTTGGTCACAGAGTGAATTTTCGCCACTTGTTTTCTTATTAATGTAGAATTGAAGATGTATTCTCTTGTGGCAATCTGATTCACTTACAGCTCATTGAAAAGTTTTATTTTGGTGTAGGGGTAGGAGGCCTCTACTGTACTCTTCCAAGTTTTTCTTTCTCACTTTCTATCCCTTGTTCCTTATCTCAGCTCTTAGGCAATCCAAAGAAATATCCTAGGCTGGGTGCTGTGGCTCACACGCCTATAATCCCAGCACTTTGGGAGGCCGAGGCGAGAGGATTGCCTAAGCCTGTGGGTTCAAGACCAGCCTGGGCAACTTGGCGAGACTTCATCTCTACAATAAATAAAAAAAATTAGCCAGGCATAGTGACATGTGTCTGTAGTTCCAGCTACTTGGAAGGCTGGTGCAGAAGGATCACCTGAGCCCAGCAGGTCAAGTCTGTGGTGGCCATGAGCATGCCACTGCACTCCAGCCTGGGCGACAGAGTGAGACTCCAACTCAAAAAAGAGAAAAAAGAAACTGATAAAGTTAAGCAGCTGAACATCTTATTTTTAAGAAGTCACTATTCAAATGACCCAGTTGCAAAATGTGTTAGCTGGGTGCAGTGGCTCACACCTGTAATCCCAGCATTTGGGAGGTGGAGGTGAGAGGACTGCCTGAGCTTACGGGTTCAAGACCAGCCTGAGCAACATGGCAAGACCTCATCTCTACAATGAGGCCTGTGGTTCCAGCTACTTGGAAGGCTGAGGCCGAAGGATCGTCGGAGCCCAGCAGATCGACGCTGGAGTAGCCGTGAGTGTGCCACTGCATTCCAGCCTGGGCGACAAAGCGAGACTCCAACTCAACAACAACAAAAAAAAACATGGTTAACTGCTTTCAAACAAATATTCTAGAAAGGACTGCTTATTAAATGTGGCTAACAACCAAAGCTAAAAGTGAGTAGCAGGACTGAGCTGAAGGCCCAGAGCTCTGAGAGCAGGATAGAGGAATCTGAGCCATGGAGGATATTTCTTTCTTTTTTTTTTTTTGGAGTTGGAGTCTCACTCTATTGCTCAGGCTGGAGTGCAGTGGCACGCACACGGCCACCACAGCCTCAACCTACTGGGCTCAGGTGATCCTTCTACCTCAGCTTTCCAAGTAGCTGGAACTACAGGCCTGCGCCACCACGTCCAGCTAAGTTTTTTTGATTTATTGTAGAGATGAGGTCTCACCAAGTTGCCCAGACTGGTCTTGAATCCATGGGCTCAGGCAGTCCTCTCACCTTGGCCTCCCAAAGTGCTTTATCGCCCCAAGGTAGGGGAGGAGTCCAAAGCTAGGAAACATGGTGACCATAGCTCAAATAGCCATATGGTCAGACCAGAGGTTAGCAAAGCAATAACTAACTTATTAACCTTTACCTTCTAGCTTGAGGGAGCAAGGAGGTGTCAGTTCTGGGCAGGAATCCTGAAAGAATATCAGCTGTGGGAATTGGGTCACATTTCCGTGAGAAGACTGAGTAATAACTCCCCTTTTTTCTCCTCCTTCCATACTTCCAATCAAGAGCTGGGATGTTTGTGTCTAAGTTTTTTGGGGGCTATGTGCCCGAGATGGTGCTTACCTCTGATGACCAGCGCCTGGTGGCCCATGTCACCCTGGAGCTCCGGCACTATCACCAACTGCTCGAGAAGGTTCGGTAAGTAACCTCACCTCTGTCTCTCCTACTGGCATGGTGAGAGCCCTATGCTTCCACCTTCCACCATGGCCTGCCTCCTCCCTTCCCAGGATCCGAGATGCCTTGCGCAGTATCCTCACCATATCGCGGCATGGCAATCAGTACATTCAGGTGAATGAGCCCTGGAAGCGGATTAAAGGCAGTGAGGCTGACAGGTAGGTGCTGGGGTTCTGGTTACTGGACTGGAGTGGCTGGTAGACCGTGTCCTCCTGGAGGTCTTGACTCACACCTCTTCTTCCGCAGGCAGCGGGCAGGCACAGTGACAGGCTTGGCAGTGAACATAGCTGCCTTGCTGTCCATCATGCTCCAGCCTTACATGCCCATGGTGAGCGCCACCATCCAGGCCCAGCTGCAGCTCCCACCTCCAGCCTGCAGTATCCTGCCCACAGACTTCCTGTGCACCTTGCCAGCAGGACACCGGATTGGCACCGTAGGTCGCCAAGGGTTGGAAGAGCCACCCTCTTAAAATTCCTGTTTCTGCCTTGTACCTTCTGGGGTGGGGTTAAAGACCTAACATCTCTCCAGCTTTACTTTGGGCATGAAGCTCCTATTTCTGATATAGAGTTCTTGGTATTGGGTCACAAGTCCCATATTATCAGTAGGTCCTCGTTTTTCATCCAGAACCCAGTGCCTGGCACAGAAACCAATACCCAGCTTTTGCCCCGACGACATGGTCTCTAGAGTGCTAGCAATCAGTGGGCAGGGAGAATGCACGGTGGCCGTTTCCTCTTTGACATAAAATAATTAAGTTCATCCCTAAACTTGTCGATTGACATAGCATTATTGGATAGCTTAAATAATCTTTGACCCTAAGTTATTTGGGCTTTTGTAGGAAGTGCTAGTGTTTTTTTGAATCCTTTCATGAAGTCAGCAGATACGGTCTCAGTCAAGCTCATGTTTCTTTTAAAACACACCAGGGATTGGGGTTGGAGAAGTCCTCTGGATGGTCTGGGATAGTCTATAGCTAATCAGTGAATGATTCTGGAGTTTTTTTTACAGGTCAGTCCCTTGTTCCAAAAATTGGAAAATGACCAGATTGAAAATCTGAGACAGCGCTTTGGAGGGGGCCAGGTGAGAATGCTAGACCGTGCCCTCCTCACCCACCACATGGCACCACGTTAGTTGCCTTAGTAGTGCTCACCCATCATTCTTCTTCCCATCTTTCAGCCCTGCTGCTTCTCACTTGTAGTTTTTCTTTCCTGTCTTAGCTAGAAGAGTCCCTCAAGTTAAAGGTAATCACCTTCCCCTGAGATATTCTAACTGGAGACTGGGGCATGTTTATGGTAGCTGGTGACTACTCTGTTCTTCTCCAGGCAAAAGCAGCCCCCAAGCCAGCAGCTGAAGAGGCTGGTACAACAGCCAGGCCACAGCAGATTCAAGCGCTGATGGATGAAGTGACAAAACAAGTATGACGCTTATGCCCAGTGGGACACTGGCAAGGCTGAATCCTAAACAGGCCCTTTCTGGTCTCACTCTTCTCTCCCCGCCCCCTTCTCTTAGGGCAACATTGTGCGAGAACTGAAAGCACAAAAGGCAGACAAGAACCAGATTGCTGCGGAGGTGGCTAAACTCTTGGATCTAAAGAAACAGTTAGCTCTAGCTGAGGGGAAACCCCTGGAAACCCCGAAAGGCAAGAAGAAAAAGTGAGAACGTGGCTCATAGAAAGTCACTTTAATGGATATGGACAGTAATAAATAAATGTACAATCTTGCTGAGACACTTTCCTTGTCTACACCAAGCTTCCCCCAACTATATTGGGGAGAGGGTCACCTCATGGGCACTGGTGAGAAGGTGGTCAGTAGCCACTTCTGGAAAGGTGGGTAGTGTGGCCCGAGCTAGGGAGTGATGGTCCCACTGTTCATGCTTAGTGTAGATGGACCATGCGGTCGATCAGAGCTCGGCGAGTTGCCTCTACCTCCCTGGTCAGGCGCTCGATCTCCTGCCTGAGCCGTTCGTTCTCCTCTGCTAGCTGTGCCGCTCTCCTCTCGTTCTCCTGTTCTTTCTCCTTCATGCGCTGCTTCCCAGCCCGAGCTGGGGAGTGACCACCCCGTTTCCGTTTCCTGTTTCTTCCTTGAGCTTCCTCCTCTTCCTCCTGAGCCAGGGAGCTCCGACTGGAATCTGGAGAGTGCGGGCTCTGGGAGGTGCTTATGACTTCTGCTGGTCCTGGCTCCTCAGTCAGCCAGGCCAGAGAGGCGGGGTCAAGAGTGGTGAAGGTTTTTGATTCTTTCTTCACGGACATGAGGAAAGGGAGGGTGGATATTACTTGAGAAGGGAAAGGTGACATTCCACACCGCCCCCCCAGCTTTAGGTCTAGCATTCTTACCTCTTCATTTTCAGGAGGTGATATATAGGTACCCCCATTTTCATCCGAGGACAAGACCTCTTGCAGGTCCTCATACCAGGCTTCCAGCTCCCAGCTGGACAGTGTCCCGAAGGAGAAAGGCAATGACTCAGCTGCCATCTCTGCAGTTGGATCAGGTCTGGAAAATGTACATACTTGGGATAATGGGAAGTGGGTGGGACAAGCTCCACATTCCAACAGTCTATGCCACAGGCTGGCAAATGGGTCTGCTGCCTGCTTTCGTAGATAAAAGTTTTATTGGAACACAGCCACATCTGTTTATTTACATAGTTTATGGCAGCATTCATGCTACAATGACAGAGATGAACAGTCATGACAGAGACTATATATGGTCCTCGACATCTGAGATATTTACTATCTTGCTCTTTAAAATTTACCACCCCCTAGGCTATACTGATATTCCCTCGTTTTGTACCCAGAACTTGAAAAAGCAAAGTGCCTGGATACACATTCTTCTGGAATCCTAGTAAGAGTCCTCAGCTCCACTTGGGAAATTTATTGGTCGTTTCCAGCGGCAATCATTAGGCCATTTGTGTTCCTTTCTCCTGTGGGAAGCTTGGGCAAGTAGTCCTTCAGGTCAGCCAAACCTTGATGGGGTCTGAGGTCATTGTGTTGGGGCTGACTTTTTGATTTGAGGACTAGCTATATTTTTTTTTTTATTTTTTGAGTTGGAATCTCACCATGTTACCCAGGCTGGAGTGCAGTGGCACACTCATGGCCACCACAGCCTTGGCCTGCTGGGCTCAGGCGATCCTTCCACCTCAGCCTTTCAAGTAGCTGGAACTATAGCCACGGGCGACCATGTCCGGCTAATTTTTTTTTTTTTTTTGAGTCAGAGTCTCACTCTTGCCCAGACTGGAGTGCAGTGGCCGCTCCCAGCCACTGCAGCCTCGACCTGCTGGGCTCCAGTGATCCTTCCGCCTCAGCCTTCCGAGTAGCTGGAATTACAGGCACGCGCTACTACGCCCGGCTGGTTTTTTGATTTATTGTAGAGATGAGGTTTTGCCAAGTTGCCCAGGTGGGTCTTGAACCCGCAGGCTCAGGCAATTCACTCACCTCAGCCTCCCAAAGCGCGGGATTACAGGCTGAGCCACCGAGCCCGGCCTAATTTTTTTTTTTTTAATTGTAGAGATGAGGTCTCGCCAAGTTGCCCAGGCAAAACCCCTGGGCTCAGGCAATCCTCTTGCCTCTGCCTCCAAAAGTGCTGGGATTACAGGCTTGAGCTGCTGTGTCCAGCCTTTTTTAAAGTTTTAAAACAAAATTTGTTAGAGAAAAAAGAGAGGAAGGAAAGAGAGACATGCCAGAGTTGGCATGGGTAAGAAAAGCTGCTGAAGATCAGCTTTCAATTAGGGCATTCTTTAAAAGCAGGGATTTGGTCACTTTGTTAGGGCCAGGCCAGGAGGACAGAGTATGACAGCAAAAGCTTGCTCTGATTCAGACCCTCCTAGGGTCCCAGCAGAGAGCCTAAGCAGCATCTCTTAGGACTTAGTTTTGGGAAAGGGTTTACCTGCTTTCAGGTGTGGTGATGTATGAAGATACACTTCCTTTTGGAACACTGTGATGAACAAAGATAAATGTTAGTCATTTTTGGAAGGAGGAGGGGCAAGTTCTTTTCCTTTTATCTCTAGCCTCTTATCGGTCCTTACCTCGGTCGTGTTGGGTATAGTCCCTGCAGCCATTTCCAAGGAGAGAATAGAGCCTAACTTCATTTTTAGTTGCTGATATTTGTGTCCTGATTACATAATAGCAAAGTCCTGGCCAACTGAGCTTTCTCTAAATTCAAGGCAGGTCTCAAACCTGCCAGGGTAAGGACCAAACTACAGGGAAAGGAACAAATCAAGTGGCACTGTCCTGACATCATTCCCGCACTTACATCTTCCAGTACACTTTCAGTCTGGGCCTCTTCTGGAACCTCCAGTGCTGCTGTCTACTGCCTACTTGCCATTTCTTTTTTTGAGCTAGAGTCTCACTCTGTCACCCCGGCTGGAGCACAGTGAACACTCAGCTACCCCAGCCTTGACCTGCTGGGCTCAGGCGATCCTTCTGCCTTAGCCCTTCAAGTAGCTGGAACTACAGGCGTGCACCACCATGCTTGATTTATTATAGAGACGTGGTCTTGCTATGTTGCCCAGGCTGGTCTCGAACCCCTGGGCTCAGGCATCCTCCCGCCTCTGCCTCCCAAAGTGCTGGGATTACAGGCGTGAGCCACCGTGTCCAGCAGCCATTTCTTTTTGACTGTCCAACAGACATATCCAAAGATTGAGTCCAAAGATAAACCCCTGCTGTGCTTCCCCTTCCACGGTCATCCCCATCTCAGTGAATGACAACTTTATGTGCTTAAGCCAAAAATCTTTGTATCATCCTAGACTCTCCATCTCTCACACCCTACAACCCAATCCAAAGACTAGCAAATTTTCTTAACTCATTCTTCAAACATCCCCAGAAACTAAGCACTTCTCTCCAGTTCCATTATTTTCGATAAATTTCCCATCGTCTCTCCCCTGATTTACTGCAGAAGCCTCCTGTGTGCAGGTCTCCCCGTTTCTCTTGTCACCTTTCCATGAGTCGTGATATAGCAGCCATAGTGAGCCTTTCAAAACGTCATTCCTCTGCTCTAAACAGTCTAACGAATTCCATTTCATCTCATGCAATTAAATACTGGCGAGGTACAGTGCCTTACGCCTGTAATCCCAGCACTCTGGTAGGCCGAGGTAGGAGGATTGCTTGAGTCCAGGAGTTTGAGACCAGCATGGACAACACAGTCTTTAATAATGGCTTACAAGGCCCTGTGTAATTTCCTTCCCCACCACTGATTTTTCATCTACCACTCTCCCTCTTGCTTACTCTAGGCCAGTGCACTAGCTTGTTCTCTAAAAATACCAGGCATGTCCCATTTTAGGGCCTCTGCTCTGGCTATTCCTTCTTCCTTCCGCACATCTGCATGGCCCACTGCCTTGCCTCCTTTGGGTCTTTCAGTTAAATGTCACCTCAGTGAGGTAATTCTTGACCACCTGATGTTTTTAAAACTGAAACCTCCACCCCGAACGTCTTCAAGCCATGCTTGGTTTTCTCCACTGTACGCCTATTTTGTTTACTGTATGCCTCAACTGAGATGCTTTCTTTCCCCCTTGTTCACAGACCACCCTGGGTGGCAAACTCCTTGGCACACAGTAGATGCTCATTAAGTATTTGTTAGGAATGACCGGGTAAATTCCCTCCTCTTATAGAAAAGGGAGGAAGAGCAGCAACTGCCTACCCCTGGGGACCGGAGATGCAATCTCGCCCTGAGTATTTCTCTGCAGGGCTGTCCTCCCTGGGGAATCCTCCCTTGCCTCAGTGTGTGGGACTTGGCTTTCATCAGCAGTGGAGTCTTGGGCCAGAGAGCTGCAGAGCCAAACAGGGGGCTGACTTGATGCAATGGTTACAGAGATTAGACGGGAAACAAAAGGGGGGAAAGAGGCAGGGACCAAGCCCAGGGGAAGGATAATACACTGGAGAGACCCCAAATGGCTTCCCAGAGGTAAGAGATCCAGGCTGCTCTCTAGTGCGGGAGGCCCAGACCTCTGGGGGGACAGGGCGGAACAGGAAAATCATCTCCGCTCCCGGTCCATCGGCACCTCTCCTCCCAAGGGCTTGTGCCGGTCTCCTCAAGGTTCTCCTATCCCCCCGCAGGGTCCAGGAATCCCAGCTGCCAAGGTGGCCATGCTGATCCCCGAGGCGCTGCGGCCGAGACAGGAGTGGGGGTGGGGCGGGGGAGTGCTGCTGGCGGCCAAGCGGCCTAACCCACGGTCACCAAGTCTTCCTAGCGCGGGGGTGTGTTCTGCTACTCCGCCCCCCCCCCCCGCCCCCCCGCCGGACAGGCCCAACAAGGCGGCCTGAAGTTGGCAGCGGGAGAGGATTGATTTCCCGAGGGCGACCAGGGTCCCTTCGCCCCGCAGCACAGAGTACGGCCCATGCTTCGGGCAGGGACGGAGCAACGCTGTCGTCCGAAGGAAGAATGGTCTTCAGACACCACCCACGGAGAAAGGATTCTCCTGACCCCTCCCTCGGACGGCCCCTAACTTCACAGTGGAGGGGTGGGGCCAACCCTAGAGCGCGGACGCCCCAACTTAGAGGAGACAAGCGACGTTAGCGAAGACGGGAGGGCACGGGGCAGGTGGGACGTCAGTACTTGCCTCTCTCCTCAGGTTCCAGCTCTGATTTTGTCTCTGTCGCTGCCACCCGCTCATCTTCAACATGATACACTCTATGTCTCAGACTCAAGCCTCTGACCTCGGGAATCCAGAGCCGCAATCTTTTACCAGAGCCTGGCCCGCCTCTCCGGGGTGGGATCCGGATACCTACCAATCAGAAAGCGGCACGCCGGCGCTAGCCCCGCCCCACGCCTCACATCCGCCACTCAGGAGCCCCGCGGCACCGCCCCCATCCTCCCTCCCGCCTGGGGGTCGACGTCGCGTTGGACCCGGAAGTGGCTTTGGGTCACGAGGCTCAGCGGAGGCGGTGGGTGAGTCATGCGCGCGCGCGGAGGGGAGTGCAGAGGGGGGGAGGGGAGGAAAGGGGGGCGGGGATGATGCAATGTTTGGCAACCGGTGCCTGCGCGCGCACGCGCAGGGGACAACGAGAGTGGTGGGAGGTGCGGGGGGTGGGGGAGAGGAGAGAGGGCGGGGCGCCAGCTCCCGGCACCCAACGGCCGCAACGGCTATCAACCTTGGCCCCCCGGGCTGCCGTGTGGAGCCTCCCTGCAGCCTGTCTCCCAAGGAAATGCTGCTCTACCCACCTAGCCTTGGCCCCCGTTTGCCCCCTACACAAGGGACTCCCACTTTCCTCGGCCCCTCCCAGCTCATGGGCTATATACATAGGCCTTTTGAACCTCTCTCCTTTGAAAGTTCGCATCTATCCAGCGGAACGGTCGACGGAAGTCTTCTTAAATAGGGCTCCTCTTTTAACCTCTTAATTCCCCCTAAAGGGGCCGAGGTCCTGGGGTCTCCCTGTAGCCTCCTAAGTCCCCCCCCACCAAAGGAGCCGAGGTACTGGGGTCTCTTCTTGTAGCCTAAGTGCCCCCAAAGGGGCGGAGGAATCGCCTTAGCAGTCACTTCCCGCTTCTCTCAGCACAGCAGCCTTGACTTTGATCTTGTAGTTTCTGATAAACTCTCTGCATGCCAGAATTCATGTCTTTGGCTCGGGGGACCCTATTCTCACGGCTTCCCCACTTCCCCCAGGATGCTCTCGTGCCTTTCAAGAGCAAGACCCCGCCTTTTGATTGTACCAGATAGCAAGTCCTGCGGCTCCCCGGTGGGCGGAGCTGGGCACAGGCCTCCTGGGTGTTGGGGGTCGTGACCTACAGGAGAGCCTTGGCGCCTGGGACGTGTGCGTGCACGTCAGCGCAGACTGCCCCGGGCTGGGCTGTCAGGAGCCCCGGTTATCCAGCCTCACTCCCCCTCTTGCCCCGGGATCATACCGTTCTGGCTTGTAAGTTAAACATAGGAGTTGTGAAGGGCGAGAGAGAACTATGAACTTGGGGGCGACTTGAACAAGAGTAAAACGCAAAGTATTTTTGCGTATTTGCAAAAAGCACATTATTTTTTCTTGTGTCATGAAGACAGAGGCCACGTAGGGGCCTGTTAATATCCTGTCATACCCTCATGGGGGCGGTCAGAGTTTAAGTAGAAGCTGTCACAAGGCCGGTTGTGACTGGAGTGGTGTGGCGGCGACAGGTCCTTGGCCAGGCTGCTCGGCTGCTCCAGACCTCCATTTCCCCTTCTGTAAATGGGGTGGCGGTGGGTTGAACCAGATGGTCTCTCGGGGCCTAAAGACGGACCGGGTTGTCAGTGACAGGCAGAGGTCATGTGACTTGACAGGCCGAGGTCGTGTTGTGACATGTTGACCTGGGGAGGCGGGTCAAGTCCCAGCACACTACCCGGGGAGCCTTTGGGGCGGGGCAGGGCAAGTCGCGACTTTCATCTTTCGGGGCTGGCCCCTCCCGGACCTGGCATTCCTGGCTCCCCCAGCAGATTGTGGCTTTGGAAGGGGCCCCTCCCCGGGGAAGGCTGGGATTGGCCACCGGTGGCCTAGGAAGAGGCGCAGATCCTTCCGCGGAGGGCGGGGGGGCCCGCGTGGGGTGTTTGTTCTCTTGGGGATTAATGGGGGGTTGTGGGGGAGGGGTAGGCGCGCTCCCGCATGCGCACTACGGCCCCTCCAGTTGGCTCGTCGCTGTCCGCTGGGCGGGGGCCCGGCCCCGCCCCTCTCCCGTCCGGGCAGCGGCGGCGGCGGCGGCGGCGGCGGCGGCTGCGGCGGCGGCGGCGGCAGCGACGGCGGCGGCGGCGGCAGCAGCCTGCGCGGTGCCTTCTGGGAACGGAATCCCCAGGGCTGCCCCTGGCCCCCATGGCGCATGCGCGGGAGGCCGCTCGGTGATCCGCGGCGGCGGCGGCGGCGGCGGCGCTTCCTGCTAGGACCGGCCGGGGCCGTACCGGAGGCTCGGGCTCCGCCGACCCTCCTCCCACCCCCTCCCACTCACCCTCTGGGCCGCGACTGCGCAGGGCGGGGCCGGCCGAGCCATGGGCCGCGGTGAGTGCGGGGCCCGGCCCCCCCACCCTGCCCCTCCCCCTCCCCTCCCCTTCTGTCCCTACCCTCTGTCCCCTCCGCGTCCTCTCGGCCCCCTTTCCCGGCCCCATCCCTACTCCCCGCCCTCACCTGCCCCCGCCGTTCCTCTCTCTCTCTGCCTGACTTCTGCCTTCTCACCTCCCTCCGCTCAGTGCTTCGCCCACCCTCCGCCCGCCCTCTCCCCAAGTTCCTTCCTACTTGGTGCGCTTTCCCCTCCTCCCCAAGCTGGGGGAAGCAGTCTGGGTGACAGGGCGCCTTGTTGTGAGAGGGAAAGTTTGGCAGCCACCACTGTGGGGTGGGAGCGATGGTGAGGTTGGGGACGCTACTTGCAGGTTTGAGGGGCGGCCCCACGTATCAGAGGAGACTCTCGGTGCGAATTTGAAGCCAGTGGGATAGGAGGCTCTGGATCCCCTTGCCTCGGCCTTGAGGGACCATCAGGAGCGTCTCAGAGGCCTGGGAGAGACGGAGCTGTGATTCGAACCTCTCTCCAGAACTGGATCAATGCTCCTCTGTTGGGCAGGCATGGGGGGAGTCCTGCTGGTACCACCCAAGCTGGCAGTTAGGCAATGGCCTGGTGACCTGTGGGGCAATCTGTACTTTTTATATGATCTTCCTGGGTTGGGAGCAGCTAGAGCCAGACGCTCTGGGAACCTTCCTGGTGGCCTCGCATTATGGGAATTAGCCCACACTCCCGACTGAAGTCTCAGTCGTCTGTCCCTAATGGGACAAAGAGGCCTTGCCCTCTCGTGTGTCTAAGAATTGGGCTATGATTCCTTGGTCCCTGGGAGTTGAGGCACTGACCCTCTGGTCCCTGCGGACGGGGCCTGGAAAGGATGGTTGTGGACTCTGCCAGCCGATCCGAGGTCTCTAAGACACTCACTTCACAGTATGGAGGCTCTTTCTCTTGAGAGGGTCCTGGTCTGTGGTGCTCTAAGGTGGCAGATTCCTGACAGTCCCATCTCTCTCCTTGTGTTGCAGGTGTGGGCTAAGCTGGTGGCCCCGGCTTTAGACTGGACCCCACAATGTTTGCAGAGATGTTCAGGTAGCTGTGGTAGGATGGCAGAGGACTCCTCCTCCTCCCGCCCCGCGCTTGGGGCTTCCTGGCGTGTCTGGGTCTCCCGCCACCTTTGCCTTCCTGGAATAGTCCCTCAGGTACCTGGCACAGCCTAATCCCCCTGGTGCCTACATGGATGTCTGTGTTATCAGGCACGCGGGAGCTGATTACACACAATGAATGGGGGCAATGAGAGCAGTGGAGCAGACAGAGCTGGGGGCCCTGTGGCCACATCTGTCCCCATCGGCTGGCAGCGCTGTGTGCGAGAGGGTGCTGTGCTCTATATCAGGTATGGCTCTGCGGAGTCCCCCAGGTTCTGCCACCCCAGCTGCCCTCCAGCCACCTGGGTCTTCTTTCTTGCTCATCTCCTCAGCCCAGCCCTGGTACCCCCTGCTCTCACCGGTTCCCTCCTTCCTCGGCCTTCCCCTCTCTATATCTCCGGGCCTTTCAGTCAGTTCTCCTTTCTCTGTCTTCCCACATCCCCAACCCTCTGTCCTTCCTGGAAGGTCTGGGAACTGTCCTGTAGGAGTATCTCTGATTCACTGCCACCTAACCCCATGTCCCCTGACCCTGTCTTCTCCCAGCCCAAGTGGCACAGAGCTGTCTTCCTTGGAGCAAACCCGGAGCTACCTCCTCAGCGATGGGACCTGCAAGTGCGGTCTGGAGTGTCCACTTAATGTCCCCAAGGTCAGAGTGGCAAGGGGCGCCAGAGAGTACAGGGATAAGCCCAGGGACAGCGTAGCTCACTGAGTATGGCGGCCCTTCTCACGGATTCCACTCCCTCAGGGTCCATGTCCATGCCTTCCACCTTTCAGGTTTTCAACTTTGACCCTTTGGCCCCGGTGACCCCGGGTGGGGCTGGGGTGGGGCCAGCATCAGAGGAGGACATGACCAAGCTGTGCAACCACCGGCGGAAAGCTGTTGCCATGGCAACTCTGTACCGCAGCATGGAGACCACCTGCTCACACTCTTCTCCTGGTGAGTCTTCTGCCACTTACCAGAGCCGGGAAACCCAGGGCTGGAAGAATGGTAGTGAGAGGGAGCCCGGTGGGGAGGGGTGGGATGGGAGCTGTGGGGGTTGCAGGGTGGTTGGGAACTCGGGGGAGATGGGACTGGAGAAGACAAAAGGAAGTCCTTGGCAGGGAGCCACTGGCTGACCCCTCGTTTTTCATTTATTGCAGGAGAGGGAGCGAGCCCCCAAATGTTCCACACTGTGTCCCCAGGGCCCCCCTCTGCCCGCCCTCCCTGTCGAGTTCCTCCCACAACCCCTCTTAATGGGGGTCCTGGCTCCCTCCCCCCAGAACCGCCCCCAGTTCCCCAGGCCTTCCCCACTCTAGCAGGCCCTGGGGGGCTCTTCCCACCAAGGCTTCCTGACCCGGTGCCCACCGGGGGCGGCAGCAGCCCCTGTTTCCTCCCTAGGGGCAACGCCCCTTCTCCAGCCCCACCTCCTCCACCTGCTATCAGCCTCAATGCCCCCTCGTACAGCTGGGGAGCTGCCCTCAGACCCAGCCTGGTGCCCTCTGACTTGGGCTCTCCTCCGGCCCCCCATGCCTCCTCCTCCCCACCCTCAGACCCTCCTCTCTTCCGCTGTAGTGATGCCTTAACACCCCCTCCCCGGCCCCCGAGCAATAATCTCCCTGGCCCCCCCGGCCCCCCTGGCCCTGCCACTCAGCCACCAGTGTCTTCAGCCACTATGCACCTGCCCCTGGTCCTGGGACCCCTGGGAGGGGTCCCCGTGGCGGAGGGGCCCGGGGTACCCCCCTTCCTCGCCAGCAGCCTCCTCTCTGCAGCGGCCAAGGCACAGCATCCCCCGCCCCCCCCGCCCAGCACTTTACAGGGCCGAAGGCCCCGTGCCCAGGCGCCCTCAGCCTCCCCATCCTCATCCCTTCGTCCCTCTCAGCGGCGTCCCCGCCGACCCCCAACTGTACTGCGACTGCTAGAAGGGGGAGGCCCTCAGACCCCTCGACGGAGCCGTCCTCGGGCCCCTGTTCCTGTCCCCCAACCCTTTCCTCTCCCGGAGCCATCCCAGCCCATTCTCCCTTCTGTGCTGTCCCTGCTGGGACTCCCCACCCCTGGCCCTTCCCACTCTGATGGAAGCTTTAACCTTTTGGGGTCAGATGCACACCTCCCTCCTCCCCCAGCCCTCTCCTCAGGGAGCCCTCCCCAGCCCAGGCACCCCATCCAGCCCTCCCTGCCT
>CAUYQG010052974.1:0-30577 GCA_963574415.1 Tarsius wallacei
ACAATGTGTAGGTTTTATAAAACAATCACTAGCTATTTTATTATTCTTTATTGAGCTAACCTGACATTTAAAATTTGTACTGTAGCAAGCTCTCCCCTGTCTTCTAATATCATCTTTGGCTAACAATAAACTTTCTAAAAGCTGAAGGCAGAAAGTGTTGAGGTCCATGTTCCCTTTAAGCTACTGTGTCCAAGGACAGTTGCTATGAATGAGCTTTTTACCACTTAGAAAGGGAGAAGAGAGAGATTTAAACCAAGTAAATTTATAAATTATAATTATTCCCTACATTTAGGGAAATAAGAGCTGCATCAGGATGCTTGGCACGATAAGGTTAAGATGCTTACACCACCTTAGAGAGACTGAATCGAGAAGGCCAACAGGGTCACAGTTACTCTAAAAGTTACTTATTTAGCCAGAGTGATAGTCCAAAGATTTTGAAAAGAAAAAAACCTCGCTTTTTTGTAACAAAGACAGTGGGGAAGGGTTAACTGAATTTTGTTCCTTTCTTCCCCCCTCTGTTGTTTAAAGGAGAAAATTCTTTTGAATAAGGCTATATGATTTCAACATGGATGGCCAGAACCAAAAGGCTGGCACCTGTGTTAAATTAAGAAATTAGTTTGGAGCCGGGTCGGTGGCTCAGCCTGTAATCCCGTGCCTTGGGAGGCTGAGGTGTGTGGATCGCCTGAGTCCACGGGTTCGAGACACGTCTGGGCAACTTGGTGAGACCTCATCTCTACAATAAATCAAAAAACTAGCCGGGTGTGGTGGCGCGCGCCTGTAGTTCCAGCTACTTGGAAGGCTGAGGCGGAAGGATCACTGGAGCCCAGCAGGTCGAGGCTGCAGTGGCCGAAGCGGCCACTGCACTCCAGTCTGGGTGACAGAGTGAGACTCCAACTCAAAAACAAAAACAAAAACAAAACAAGAACAACAAACAAACAAACAAAAAGAAATTAGTTTGGGTTCCAGTGCCCTAATATTTATCTGGGGGGCTGTTGGGGTGATAGTGAGCCAGTGCCAGCCAGTTTAGCAGATGTACAGACCTCCATAAGTGGCCACCATTTCTGAGCCAAATGTTCTCGCCTCTCTTCAGAAGAGAGTGCACCTGCTTCCCAATGGCTTTCTGGCCAGCACAGTGGACAAGGTCCAGCAAGTTTTAGGCCTCTTTGGGGCCACTATGCCTTCAATGCCCCCACTGACTGTACCCCTAAGCAATGGACACCATCCCCTTAGCAGGTTTGTTTTTGCCAGGTCTTTGGTAGGCACTTGGAGTTTTGGTCACTAATTGCAACTGCCAATTGGGGTGCCTCTTTGGCCCTCTGGTTCTGCTTCCCTCCATGTTGGCACTGTTTTGTTTTTTTAACGTTTTGATTGAAAAAGCCTTAAAAACTTCTTTTTAATAGGTTATACATATGAAACTTTTTAACCATTCCTCTATTTGTGACCGTCTGATGTAAAGCCCTTTAGAGTGAACAGACCACATGGATGTGTAATGATCTGTCTCTACTTATTTATAATTATGAACAGGCAAAGTTGCTAAAAAAAAAAAAAACCCTTATAAGTTACTAAATTGTAGTCTTAGTTGTAAGGTGTGGACAATTAGGCGAGAGTGATCAGTTCCCATCCTCATTGTGCTTACACAGAGTACCCATTATTTTATCTATCTAGCAGGAGAAGTACTAGGCTTAGTAAAAGTGACTTAACTAGGTGGGGATGGCCAGTTCCCAAACCTTATCATTTAATGCAGGGTGTTTAGAATTTAAAGCTTTACCTGTCTCATAAGATGGTACTAGTTAGGCACAACAGGTGATTTAAACTTTTGTTTATAAAATACAACTTTAGCGAGCCTGATAAACAGTGGTGTTATTTAGCACTAATATGTTAACACATGGTAAAATTAGAAGTAAAATTTTACTAGAGCACTTTCATGTTCGGTTGGAAAAACAGATTAAAATTACAATTGACCTTTTTGGTAGTTAACAGAATTAATTTGCATGATCTTTTTGCTTTCGTCTGGAAAAAAGGTTGATATGGTCCCAGTTTAGATATAACTTGAGAGAGATTTATTGTATAAAAAAAAAAAACCAAGCAAGAATCCCGATATCTTTTTGTCACAGCCACCCCCCTGAGAAGAGACTTGTTAAATTATGTGGAAACCTGAATAGGCTTCCCAAGTGCACACGGGGGTGGTGACTTGCTGCAGCAAGTAGGGCTGCTGCCAGGGGGTTATCAAGCAGTGTGGGGAAGGGGGACGAGAAGGCTGGAGGCTAGGGACAGGTGCAGTGGATGATAAATGATGACTCACCAAAGATGCAGAAAGGCATACCATGCAGCTCTTGGCGCTTCAAGGTTCTTTGTGGAGTCGCTTTGCCAACCAGAAGAGAAAAGAGCAAAGAAACCAAGCACTTCATCTCCTACCCATATGGGCACTGGCAGTCCAAACTTTCCTTCAGGGACCTTCTTGCCTTCCTAGGGAATAGCCCTAGGCAGAGCCCTAGCCTGAGATCCAGCAGAAAAATTATTTATCATACAGTCCAGGGGACTAGAAGGTCGAGAAGCCTGTGATCCCATATTGTCAGACCAGTGAGAAACCAAAACTGAAATCAGAAACTGAACCAAGACTCTATTCAGCCAAGGTCTTGGCCTAATGTATAGTGTCCAAGGGACAGCTTCGTCAGGTCGTGACTCCCTTAAATAGAATTATGGCCACAAACAGAACAGATTTTTACCTCCTAGAAGAATGCAGACGGACTCAGACATTTTTGAGGCGATGGGAATCCAGTGGTCATTCCAACTCCTTCTGGGCTGGGTGAGAGGCTATGGGGCCCTGGAATGTCTCAGGGGGTGCCTCCCCTATAACTTCTCCACCAAGCCAAGGGGAGCCGGAGCAAGGCTGCCTCCCAAGGATGGTGAATCTTGCTGGGGCCTCCAAATGTTATCGCTGGACTGCGAGAAAGGAGTCGCCAGCACGCAGATGGGAAACCAGCAGTCGTTCCAACTCCCTCCAGACTGGGTGAGAGGTTATGGGGCCCTGGAACGTCTTCAAGGGGCATCTTCCCTATAACTTCTCCACCAAGCCTGGGAGAGCCAGAGCAAGGCCACCTCCTGAGGTTGGCGAATCTCACTGGGGCCTCCAAATGTCATAACCAGACTGCGAGAAAGGAGTTGCCAACATGCAGAGAGTTGAATTTGAGTCCTTTATTAGCCGGTGGTCAAGAGCAGGCTGGTGCCACAAAGAACTCTCAACCTTGAACAGAGTAAGCAGGGGGTTTATAAAGGCAAAAACCACAAAAGCTGTATAGTTATGATTACATTTTTTGGCAGAACATTTGGATTTTGGTTGTGTAAGGGTACAGTTAGATTAGATATGGAACTTGTGATTAGGGTGTTTTCAAGCACCAAGGAGGAACAAGGGTGTTGGCTTGTGATGACAGGAAGGTTACAACTTGTGATTACAGGAAGGTTACAGCAGTTACACGCAGGGGGTCATCTCTGGGTATAAACAGCTAAAATGGAGGATTTGTTACAAAATGGAGTTACTTATGTCAAGCGAGCTATTACAGGCTATTACAAACTGACAATACAAATATGAATTTAGGATGTGATAAAGGTAACATTTCACATTGGTGTGGTGTTAGCAAATATTTAAAATTGTGGAAAACTAACCAGCAATTTCAAAAGGTATTAGTTTGCATCACAATCTTTCATGTTACAATAAGTTCTAGATGAATCAAACATTTTTTAAAAATGTAAATATAGGCTGGGCTCGGTGGCTCAGCCTGTAATCCCGCGGTTTGGGAGGCCGAGGTGAGAGAATTGCCTGAGCCCGCGGGTTTGAGACCCGCCTGGGCAACTTGGCAAGACCTCATCTCTACAATAAATAAAAAAAATTAGCCGGGCGTGGTAGCGCGCCCCTGTAGTTCCAGCTACTTGGAAGGCTGAGCAGAAGGATTGCCAGAGCCCAGCAGGTCGAGGTTGCAGTGGCCAGGAGCGGCCACTGCACTCCAGTCTGGGTGACAAAGTGAGACTCCAACTCAAAAAAAAAAAATGTAAATATAAAAATTTTAGAAAAAATCATGGGTGTGCTAACTTATAATCTTGGATGAGGAAGGCATCTCCAAGTCAGATCTAAATCTGGATGCTAAAAAGTAAAGATAAACTATTTTTACTATGTAGAAACTAAAAACTTTCCTGTGGAAAAAACAAAACAGCCAGGCTTGGTGGCTCAGCCTGTAATCCCGCGCTTAGGGAGGGAGGTGAGTGGATTGCCTGAGCCCACGGGTTCGAGACCCACCTGGGCAACTTGGCGAGACCTCATCTTTACAATAAATCAAAAAATCAGCTGGGCATGGTAGCGCATGCCTGTAATTCCGGCTACTCAGAAGGCTGAGGTGGAAGGATCGCTGGAGCCCAGCAGGTCAAGGCTGCCGTGGCCGGGAGCAGCCACTGCACTCCAGTCTGGGTGACAGAGTGAGACTCCAACTAAAAAAAAAAAAGAAAAAACAAAACAGAAATCTAAAATCCTAACAAATTAAACGTACCAAAAAATAAACTGGGGAAAATTGCAGTGCATAAAAGTGAGAGGGTCCTCACGAAGAGTCCTGTAGATCTGAAAGAGGAGCAGGAACCACCTAATGGGAAATTACAGCTGGATATAAACAGGCCATTCCCAGAAGAAGTATAAATGCTAATGAAATCTATGAGAATATGGTTTCCCACAGTTTGCTGGGCCTTTTACAAGCCCTCAGAATGTCTGGCACATAGTAGGCACTCAATCAGTATTTGTGGGATGAATGCAATGAAATGCAGATCAAAGCAGAAACACCAAGTTTCAAATATTAGATTTACAAAACCCAAAAAGTTAGCTAAAACCTTGTACTGGTAAAGATATGGGAAACTGACATTTATTTGATAATAGCTTGAAATTTTAAATGTATGCTATATTTTGGATGTTTGTTCCCTCCGAATCTCACGTTGAATTTAATCCCCAATGTTGGAGGTGGTGCCCAGTGGGAGACGTTTTTTGGTCCTGCAGGTGGATCCCTCATAAATAGATTAATGCCTTCCCTGGGAGGTGAGTGACTTCTCATCTATTAGTTCTGACAGAGCTTGTTAAAAAGAACTGGGCATCTCCCCTCTCTCTCTCTCTGGCTTCCTCTTGATATATGATCTTTTCACACAGGGGCTCTCTTTTACCTTCTGACATGAGTTAAAGTAGCCTAAGGTCCTCACCAGATCCAGATGCCCAATTGTGCACCCTCCAGCCATCAGACTCATAAGCCAAATAAATCTTTTTGACATTATAAATTATCCAGCCTCAGGCATTCCTTTATGGCAACACAAAATGAATGAAGACTATGTACACACCCCACAATCCAACAAGTTCACTGCTACATGGATATAAATACAAAAGTAGTTTAAGACATGTACTAACATAATCATTGCAGCATTGTTTATACTACAAAAAAACGAGAAATAAACTAAATGTCGATTGACGGGAACTAGTCATTCACAATGGTACATCCACACAATGGAATGCTGTGCAGACATTAGTGGAATGTTGTAGATCTGTAGGTACTAACAAGGAAAGATTACAAGATTATTATTAAGTGAAAGATGCAAAACAGTAAATAGAATATGAATTCATGTGGGCAATAACTTAAAACACAGATATATAGAGATATACACATAGGGAAAGGCATATGCTAAATATCTTTTGAATATATACATGAAGGACCATTAATAGCGGCTAACTTTCAAGAGAATGGCAAGTGGGAAGAGAGACTGATTCTCACTTTATATGGTTGATTCCTTATGCTTTGCATTTTTCATTGTGGTTTTCAGAGGCATGCCAGAGCCAGGCTCAAGAGAGCAGGCTGTGAAACTGCACTTTTTCACAGCTTGAAGCTGGCCACGGTTCTGTTTACACCATGGAAATGGGTTACTCTTACATTAGGCCTTCACTCCCCAGAACCTGTTGTTAACTGTCAACCAGCATACTACTGCATATACATAATACTATAATAGTATTACCACAATGAGCGCTGCTTAGTTACTAGAGCATGGACAGGTCTTCAGGTCACAATCTCCTAGGCACTGGAGGCAGGCATGAGTCACAGGAAAGGAGACAGGCGAGCTCTGCCAGCTCCTTTTCAACCAGGACCAGCCTCAGGAGGAACTGAAGAGGTTTTGTCCAGCAAAGACAACTTCCACACATCCCTTTTCAGGGTCCTCATTTTAAAGGCAAAAACGTTTCCAGTTGGAACAAAGCGAGAATTGCCTTAGAGAAATCTCACAAGGATGACATCCTAACCGTGAAGCCCTGCCAGCAGGCCTAGAAGGAAGGGTGCAGATCAGGAAGGAGAGGCTTCCCTGCCTTTGTGTCCCTCAGTGGGGGACAGAGTTTTTACCATTTTTTAAGCATTTACTTTAGTTAAATGTATGTCCCCCCAGAAGAATCTGTCAGGCAACTGAAATAATTAACTTCAGAAATGGTGGCATCTCTGGTGGCATCTGTCAGGCTCTTTTCATCTTTTTTCTTCCACAGACACCCATTCCCATCTCCAACTCCGCTGGACAAGATGTGGACTGTCACTTTGGAAACCTTGATGAAGTCTTTTCACTATTGTTATTTTCCATCTGGGTGTTGCTAGGAGCTGGCATTTCCTGCCTCGGTGTAAAAGTAGAAAAGTACGATCAGCTGTCTGAGAGCCTGGGAAAAGAAATGTGTCCATGCAGAGAAAGGAACAGCAGACTCTGTGCTTGTGTCTGGCAGCCACTCATCCTGAGGACCCCTTTGCCTGCATCCTCTTGGCTTCCAAAGAATTGCTCACTGTGGTCGTGACGTGAGGCTCCCACTACAGGTGACTTTCGGTGAATTGTGTTTCATGCTGCATAAGGCTTACCATATTTTGTTTGGTAGGAGTGACTGAGCTTCTCAGGCAAGGGAAAATTACTTTTCTCCAAGAAGGTCTGATGCTGTCCTGAGGTTGTTAGTTGGAACCCGTCTGTTGTCAGTTTGCTCTTTAGCGACATGCAGCTCTGGGAGTTCCGCTCACATGGATGGGCACACATGGTCTGCTTTTCTGAGTGGAAGTTTGACATGTGGACCAGCCTATCCTCTCTCCGCACACATCTCAGTGATGCTTGTGACTTTTCATTTTGAAAGATATCAGACCTATTCAGAGTTGAAAGAACTCTGCAATGAGTCCCTCCTTTATGCTACCCATCTAGATTCAATGCTTAACACCATCAGCGCTCTCTCTCTCTTCCTCTCTATCTCCCTCTTGCCTTCCCCCCTTCTTCTTCTGCTCTCTTCCTGCCCCCCAGTCATTTGAAAGCCAATTACACACTTTGTACAACTTATCCCTACACACCCTAGTGTGACTCTCCTAAGAACAAGGACATTATCCTGCATAATCACAAGACTGTTATCACCGGGGCAGAAACAATGTGATGGAATTTAGAGGTAAGGACAATTAGAGAAATATCCACATGGAGGTCAAAGCAGGGTAGGTTTGGCCCTACTGTGTTAAGAGGGGACTTTTAAAATCTCTGTACCAGCATACTTAAAAGTTTTACAACGACCGTGGCTGGGGGGAGGGGGGCGGGAGGGGGGATGCAGTTATTTAAGCTGCCTTCAGGACCACTAGTCTCACAGTGTGTGTGGCTACCGTCTTTACAGGCCTGCAGCCACCAGGTGGCGGTGTGGGACTGCATTCAGTAAAATGTTCCAACCTGGAGAGAAGCTCCCAAGCAACTAGGGATGGAACAGAAGGGTCTAAAAAAAACGTCAGAATTAGCAGACCCCCGAAGAAATAGGAAGGAGGAGATGAGAGAAACTTATTTTAATAAGCACACGTTTTGGGGCAAAGGATATATAGAACACTTGTCTTCAGAGTCAGACCTAACAAAACTCAAACCCTGGTTTTGTCACTTCATAGTTGACTTGCCACACACAAGCAACTCAACCCAGAGAAGGCTTGGTTTTGTTTGATCATATGTAGGACACCTGGTAGGGGTAAGGGTGACAGTGCGTGGGACGCCCTTACACAGGGCCTGGCCCCACGTGGGTGTGCACAACACTCTGGATATTTAGTTAGAGTGTTCCTTTCTCTCCTCCATGGAGTGGCTATTGGCTTTATCCTCTTGGAAATCTCTTCTGCCTCTGCTCTAGTCAGCCCATTTGCAGAGCTACCTGGGGGTGGAGTGGCCCGTGGCTTTCTTTGTAGACTCAAGTGGATGGACAGCACCCACGTGTTCAGGCAGGGCCGTGGCTTCTGCATGGGGCCCTGGAGTCTATCCTGTGGCACGAGTGTAGTTCTCCCTGATGTGCAAGGGGGCCTGATTTTTGGTTCAGGAGATACTGACACAAAAACACCCTAGAATTAGCTGTGACTAGAAACATTCATGCCCTGGGCCTGCTTTCCTCCCCTCCCCCCTCCTCCAACATTCCAGCAGCTGCTTTGCCCCAGAGTAGTATCAGCCTTGTCGGAAGCCTGCTAGAAAGGACTTATGGTCACTGGGTGGCTATCCCAGCTGCAAGGTGCCCCGGAGCCCTCTGGACTGATCTTGCCCTGCCAGCCTTCCCTGCCTGTTGCCTTCACCTGTGCATTCTGCCTGCTGATGACGTGGTTCCTGTCCTCCCTGGTCAGACCTCTGTTTCCCCTTCCTACCAGAAATGCCCTCTCCCTTCATGCATCTGCTTCTTGCAGCCTTCAAGAGCTGGACAGACACCCCTTCTCTCCACAGATCCACTCTGCTCCCTGAGCTGTGTCAATGGCTTGGAATTTCACCAAACTCTCCTGTGCTGGTTCCCACACCTTCGCTGGGCCTTCCCTTCCTAGTCTCATCATCCCCATCACCCGGGGTATTGTCTTCATGGCATGGAGCACTCTCTAAATTCACATTAATTTTTTGGCAAGTGTCAGAAAGGTCATTTTATTTTTTATACGTGGATGGCTCCTCTCCTGTGGCTTGAGTAATAAACAGCTCCACAAGGTGAGGAATTGTGCCCTGGTCATTGACAACTCTATCCCCAGTGCCCAGCATAGAGCCTGGTGCATTATAAATGCTCAGTAAAGACGACTGAATGAGTTACAGCCCCTATTCCACACTGGAAGTGACAATATGTTCTGGCAAATTCCCTCGGCTCTGCCTTATCACCTCTTGTTGTTAATGGAGCCGGTAGCTCTGGAGCTGGCCTGGCTCCAGATGAGTCTCTGGTATGTGTCCTTTGGCGGGCTTACTTGGTGCATGGTTGTTCCGTGGCTGGTTTTGGCTTTTTTTTTTTTTGGCTACAGGTTTGTCACTTGTGTTTAAGTCATGGAGTTTGTTTTCAGAGCTGGGGAGGTTCTTGAGGTCACCACTCAGATGACCTCTGGACATGCCGCTTAGATGTGCACTTAGCAATGGTCAATAGGAGCAGTCCAGCTCAGCATCTAGACACAGGAAAGAAGGAAAAGCGTCAGCTGTTTAGCAACAAGGAGGCTCCCTCCGGGAAGGAGGTCCTGGGCTGTTGCAGGAAGCTATTTGCCTGCCTTGTCCTGATCACTCGAAAAAGCCCAAAGGTTTGTGGCTAGAGGGGCCTGCCTCCCTCTCACTCTTGCTGCACAAGAAAACGTGGCTTCTGTACCGCATGGCACTGACTGATTTGAGGAGGACACTGGGCTGGTGGGAAACAGTAGGGGGTAACTGGGAAGAGTAGACCCTCTGGTGAGCTGGCCATCGGCACATTGGTGGGATAGGGTCAATAGTGCAGGTGAACAACAGCCCAGGGTGGACAGTGACCTGTCATATAGGAAGATAGCAGCTGGACACTGACAGCAGATTGGTTCTCATAGGGATAAGCCTGGGTGGACCAGGAAAATGGGCTCAGTCACAGGTAAGGCTGTCCAATTCCTATATCTGGTGGGATTTTCTTTTGATTAGTGGAGTGGGTTGGATAGGCTGCCAGCTTGGCCTGCAGTTAAAAAAAAATGTAGTAAAAAATGTTTGTACGCTTCCTATCAGAAATTTATCTATCTATGTCTAACCTGTGCCAGCTGTCATGTGCAATGCTTTATTTCTGGACTCTCTGTTCTGTTCTATTGGTCTATATCTGTTTTCAAGCTAGCATCACATTGCTTTGGTTGTTGCAGCTTTTTAAGATGTTTTGAAGTCAGGAACTATGAGGCTTCAAGCTTTGTTCTTCTTTCTCAAGATGGTTTCAGCTAAGTGGAGTCCTTTGTGGTTTCATATGAATTTTAGAAATGGTTTTTCTATTTTTACAAAAAAAAATGCCATTAGAATTTTGATAGGGATTGTATTGAATCTGTAGATCACATTGGTTATATGGACATTTTGATGATATTAAGCCTTCTAATTCATGAACATGGAATGTCTTTACATTTATTTTTGTCATCTTTAATTTTTTTTTGTCAAAGTTTTGTATGTCCAGTATACACATTTTTGGTTAAGTTTATTTCTAAGTATATTATTCTTACTGATGCTATTGCAAATGGAATCTTTTTCTTAATTTCCTTTTCAGATTGTTATAGATTAGTGTATAGAAACACAACTGATATTTATATGCTAATATTGTATCCTGTAATTTTGCTAAATTTGCTTATTATTCTTAACAGGCTTTTGGTGAAATCTCTAGGGTTTTCTACATTTAAGATAATGTCATCAGCAAGCAGAAATAATAATACTTTTTTTCTGATTTTAATGTTTTTCATTTCTTTTTCTTGCCTAGTTGCTATGGTCAGAATTTCTAGGACTCTGTTGAATAGAAGTAATGAGGGTGGGCATTCTTGGCTTGTTCCTGACCATATGGGAAAGCATTCAGTTTTTTGCCATTTAACGTGATGTTTGCTATGGTCTTTTTATATATGACCTTTATAATGTTGTGGCAATGTCCTTCTATTGTCAGTTTATTGAGTGTTTTTATCATAAAAAAAGGTATTGAATTTTGCCAAATGCTTTTTCTGCATCTATTGAGATTATCATGTGTTTTTTTTCTTCTGTTAATATGATATATCACATTGATTAATTTTTGTATGTTAAACCATCCTTGCATCCCAGAGATAAAATGGTGTATTATCCTTTTAATGGGTTACTGAATTTGGTTTTCTAGTCTTTTGTTGAGGATTTTTGCATCTATAGTCAGTAGGAATATTGGCCCGTAGTTTTTTCATCTTTGACGTAGCCTCCACTTATCTGTGGTTGTGCTACCTGTGGTTTCAGTTATCTGTGGTCAACTGCCATCCAAAAATATTAAATAGAAAGTTCCAGAAATTAAAAAATTAAAAATTTTAAGTTTCAAGCCATTTTGAATAGCATGGTGAAGTTTCCTGTTCCACCCTGCCTGAGACATGAAGTATCCCTTTGTCCAGCATATACATGCTGAATGTACTATACACCTGTTAATCACATAGTAGCCGTCTCAGTTGTATGATCAAGTCATATACCAAGTTGTGGTATTGCAGTTCTTGTGTTCAAGTAATTCTTATTTTACTTAATAATGACCCCAAGATATAAGGGTAGCCATGTTAGCAACTTGGATATGCCAAAGAGAAGCCATAAAGTGCTTCCTTTAAGTGCAAAGTTGAAAGTGATTGACTTAAGGAATGAGAAAAATTTATATATTGAGGCTGTGAAGATCTATGGTGAGAATGAATCTTCTGTGAAATTATGAAGAAAGAAAAAGAAATTCACCCTAGTTTTGCTGATTCATCTCAAACTGCAAATGTTATAGCCACAGTGTGTGATAAATGCTTAGTTAAAATTTTTAAAAAGCATTAAATTTCTGAGTGAGAGACAGGGACAGAAAAGGTGTTCTGATTGATGGCAATTTGATTTAATTTGATTCTAAGACCTGCAGCAGATGCCTGAGACCACTATCTTGATATGATCTTAGAGTATATCCCCTGAGGATAAAGGGGGACTACTGTGGTGTCTTTGGCTGGCTTTGATTTCAGGGTAATACAAGCCCCACAAAATGTGTTTGGAAGTTTTCCCACTTCTTTAATTTTTTGAAGAATTTAATAAAGATTGGCATTAATTCTCTTTTAAGTACTTGGTAAATTTTCCAGTGAAATCCATCAGGTCGTGGGATTTTCTATGTTGGCAGGTTTTTGATTATTGATTCAGTCTCCTTACTAGTTATACGTCTGTTCGGATTTTCTATTTTTATGATCAGTTTGGTAGGTTTTTTGTTTATAGGTGTTTATTCATTTCTTCTAGGTTATTCTAATTAGTTGGTATGTAACTATAGTAATCTTTTATTATTCTATTTTGTTTCATCAGTTCTAATGTCTTCTTTTATTTCTGATTTTATTTATATCAGTCTTCTTAAGTTTTTCTTAGAATAGCTAAGGGTTTGATAATTGTGCTTATCTTTTCAAAACATCAACTCAGTTTTGCTGATTTTTTTGTATTGTTTTTCTATTCTCTATTTTGTTTATTTGTGGTGTAATCTTTACTGTTTCCATCCTGCTGCTAACTTTCAGCTTAGTTTGTTCTTCTTTTTCTAGCTCCAGCTAGAAAGGTGTAAAGTTAGGTTGTTAAGATCTTTCTTTAATTTTAATGTAAGGTGTTCATTGATATAAACTTCCCTCTTAGTATTGTTTTTACTGCATTTCTTAAGCTTTGGTGTATTGTGTCTTCATTTTAATTTGTCTCAAAATATTTCTGATTTCTGCCTTCATTTCTTCTTTGATCCACTGGCAATTCACAATTGCTTAATTTCCACATATTTGTGAATATTTCCATTTTCTATTGCTATTGGTTTCTAATTTCATTTCATTAAAGCCAGAAAAGATACTTTATATGATCTCAATCTTTTTCGTTTTGTTACCATTTGCTATGAGATTTATCCTAGAGAATGTTCTGTGTGCAACTGAGAAGAATATGTCTTCCGTTGCTGTTGTGTGGAATGTCTGTTAGGCCCAATTGGTCTGTAGTGTTACTCAAGCCTCTGTTTCTTTCTGGTCTTCCCCCTGCTTGCTCAAACCATAAGTTAAAGTGGATATTGGACTCTCCTATTATTGTGATGTGTTAGTTTCTTATAGACAGAATATAGTTAGGTTTTGCTTTTGTATCCATTAAGCCTTCTATGTCTATGACTGGTCATTTTAATTCTTTGTATTTAAAGTTATTACTGATGAAAAAGGACTTACTATTGCTATCTTGTTAATTGTTTTCTTTCTGTCTTGGAGCTTTTTTTTCCCTATTTTCCTTTCTTGCTATCTTCATTTTGTATTTCATTGTATTTCATTGATTTTTGTTGTAATTCTTTGATTCCTATTTTCTTTTGTGTATCCTTATAGATATTTTCTTTGTGGTGACCATGGAACTTACATAAAACTTTTTATAGTTATAACAACCTGTTTTGAAGTAATAATAACTTAGTATCACTTGCATATAAAAATTCTACTTTTACTTCTCCCGCACCCCACTTTATGCTATTGATGTCACAAAGAATATCTTTTTACATTGTGTATCCATTAACATATTTTTATCATTCTAGTCATTTTTTATCTTCTTGTCTCTTAAATTATATGCCAAAATTAAAAAGCAATTTATACACTCATTACAGCATTGCACTGTTCTGTATTTGACTCTATATTTACCCTTACCATCAAGCTTTATAATATCATATGTTTATGTATAACTACCAATTGTGTCTTTTCTTTCAACTTGAAGGCTTCTATTCAGCATTTCTTGTAAGAAAGGCCTAGTGGTGATGAATTCCCTCAGCTTTTATTTATCTGGGATACTCTTTTATTTTCCTCTTTATTTTTGAAGGACAGTTTGCCAGATATACTATATAGTATTCTTAGTTGGCAGGTTTGTTTATTTGTTTTTATTTTTATTTTTTCCCAGCACCTTGAATATATCAGCCCACTGCCTTCTGGCTTCTAAGACTTCTGCTGAGAAATACACTAATAGTATTTTAGGGGCTCCCTTGCAAGTGATGGCTCATTTTTCTTTCTACTTTCACAATCTTTTCTTTGTCTTTTGACAATTTAATTACAATATGTCTTAGTGTGAATCTTTTGGGGTTCATTCTATTGGACTTCCCTGGGCTTTTTGAATCTGGAAGTCCATTTCCATTCCTAGGTTTGGGATGTTTTCAGTCCTTATTTCTTCAAATAAGCTTTCTGCCCCCTTTTCTCTCTCTTCTCCTTTTAGAACTTTCATAAGGCATATATTGATATCCTTGACGTGTCTTATAAGTCTCTTAAGACTTCTTCAATATTAATTCTTTTAATCATTTTTTTCACACAGGTGAATACTTTCAAATAACCTGTCTTTGAACTCATTGATTCTTTCTTCTCCTGATCAAGTCTGCTGTTAAATCCTTCTAGTGAACATTTTGATTCGGTTATATTCTTCAGCTCTAAAACTTCTGTTTGGTTCTTTTGAATATCTTCTTTTTGTCGATATTCTCATTTTGTTCATGCATAATTTTTCTGAACTCATTGAGCACATTTTGTATTCTTTCTCAAGTAATTCACAGGCCTCCATTTCTTTAAGATAAATTAATGGGGTTCCCCCCCCCACACTTTGGACCATATTTTCCTGTCTTTTCATGTGTCTTATATTTTTGTGTTGGTATCTGCACATTAACTACACACACACACACACACAGGCACCTCTCCAAATCCTTATCATCATATTAACAAAAATATCTTCAATGATTAGCCCAGCTAAAATTTCTGGGGGTCTCGCAAACCTTTTTTGTGAATGCGTTTTTTCTGGATTTTGCATGTAAATTTCCAACTATGGAGGTTTTTGGGTGTTTTGTGTTGTTTTATTTTTTAACCAAGGTTCCTTTTCAGGATCTTGTGGTTTCCACTCCCTCTGGTGTCTGATTGGCATGTTGAAGGTTTTCTGGTGCAGCAGCAGGATGGAAGCAAGCCATTTATCTTTCTTCTGGTCTCAGTGGCCCCAGTCATCTGGAGTATGCTGGGGATCATCAGCCCTCTTAGAAAGATGAAACAGAAACTAGTCCCTCAGTAAGCCCCCAGCCCCTGAACCAGTATGTTGAACACAATTTCAACTCTTCCCCTTCTCGAGGAGAAGCTGGGAGTCTCCTTTCAATATGCCATACTGTGCCAGGGGAGAGGTCCTGGAGAATGAGTGTCATTAATTTCTATACCAGCTTCAATGCAGCTGCTTTTGTACTTGCTGTTGGTGCAAGAGTCTCATAACTGATTTCTGCCAAAGGAATTGGCTCATGCATTGTGGTTAATTTGGTGTCTCAGTAGAGAAAGGAGTTTCTAGAGCTTTGTATTCAGCAATCTTGCTGATGTCACTGCCTTTTCATGTTTTTAATTTTATTGTTTAAAAACTTGTTTGCACTGAAGTTTTAATGTAATCATATTCATCACTGATTTCCCTTTCTTAGAAAACATTTCTTATGCAAGGTTAAAACTATATTATTGGAGACTAACATAATAATGAGTAAAATTTTCAATAATATTTTATTTCATAACCTCAGTGCTGAGTATATTTATGTTGTTCTTGGTGGAGTGAAGGTGGTGGTAGTCTTCTTTATTTATATTAATGAGGCTTATGTAGTAAAGTGCATAAATCTTAATTATACGGATTGGCTAATTTCTACATATGTATATGCACATATAACTACTACCTAAAACAAGATTTAGGACATCTCTAGCAACCCTGATGCCTATCTGTTGGCTTCAGCACCAGTTGCACCACAAAAGTATCCACTATTCTGACCTTTATCACCATAGCTAGCTTTATTTTGCCTATTCTTGAAATTTCTGTGGTTTATATTGAAAATCCGTCATTAGACTTATTTGTGCTCTTTTGAAATGAATGTATGTTTTTTTCTCTCTTTTTGAAATGTTTTGCTTTGTCTTTGGTTTTTTAGTAGTATGGCTATTATGTGCTATGCCCTATGTATGTGCTCTGTGCTATGTATAGTTTCTTCTAGTTGATTTCTTTCTTGGGTTTTTAGGGCTTATCAAAATTTTAGTTCTCTTCAATCACTTTTAGACTATTTAGCTCGAGTCTATTCAAATGTTGCTTCTGTCTCATTATTTTTTCTCCCCTTCTTGAATTCCATTTACATGAATGTTACATCTTTTTACCATACCTCCATATTTCTCTGCAGTTTTTATTATTTCTTTTCCTGTGGTTCAGTATGAATATTTTCTACTGAACTTTTTTCCAGTTCAGTAATCTTATGTTCTGCTGTGTCGCCTGAGTTAATAAATGCATCTATTAATTTCTTATTTTTAGTTCAAATTTCCATCTGACCAATTTAAAAAATTGATTCCAGATCTTTGCCAAAATTGTCCACCTTTTCTTCTATTTTTCTTTTTTTTTTTGAGTTGGAGTCTCACTCTGTCGCCCAGACTGGAGTGCAGTGGCCGCTCCCGGCCACCGCAGCCTCGACCAGCTGGGCTCGGTGGCTCAGCCTGTAATCCCGCACCTTTGGGAGGCTGAGATGAGTGGATTACCTGAGCCCGCGGGTTCGAGATCCGCCTGGGCAAGCGAGACCTCATCTCTACAATAAATCAAAAAATTAGCCGGGCGTGGTAGTGCGCGCCTGTAGTTCCAGCTACTTGGAAGGCTGAGGCGGGAGGATCTCCGAGCCCAGCAGGTAGAGGCTGTGGTGACCGGGAGCGGCCACTGCACTCCAGTCTGGGCGACAGAGTGAGACTCCAACTCAAAAAAAAAAAAAAAAAATTAACTCAAAATAGATAAAGGATTTAATAAACGTCAAAACTAAAACTACAAAACTATTAGAAGAAAACATAGAGGTAAATACCTGTGGCCTCAGATTATGCAATGAATTTGTAGACATAGACCCAAAGTACAAGCAAATAAAGGAAAAAAAAAGATAAATTTCAGCAATATTTAAAACTTTTGTGCTTCAAAGAACACTAACCAGGAAAGTAAAAAAATGACCCAAAGGCTGTCTTCCCTCTGTCCCAGAGAGAAACTGAGGGAGGACAGTGGTCCGCGTGGATGTGGGAGACAAAACGGTGGCAATGTCTGGTAATTAGGCAAGTGGCCAGGTGGCAGTAGAGGGGCCTGGGATGCAGGGTTTCCTGGGCTTCAGTCTCCCTCAGGTTGCACGAAGTGGCCTGGAAGCAAGTATGGGAGCAGCAACAGCAGAGGCATAGGTTCTGGAATATCTCTCATCTCTTCTCTCAAGTTGGGGGAGGTCACATGGCCCAGGTGGCTGAAAAGCGGTCTACAGTCTACAATTGGGAAATCTCTTCAGAATATGAAGATTGTTCAATCACTCACAACACAAACTTATTATAGTTGGGCTGGATCATGAAGGGTAAGCTATCATTCTTTATGGATTTTTTTTATAAATGAAGCTTTACATATATCCCCTACAATAGGAAGTAATGTAGAAGAGATAGTGGGTTAGTAATATACATTTTCTAACATGAGATATTGGTGGACAAGAATGTCTTCATTCTTCCTGGAACATTTACTACTAACTTTGAATTTGTAATAGTTGTCAGGAACAGTACAGACAGAAAGAGAAAGAATTTCTGAAACTAGAAAAAACTTTATAAAAGTTAGCATTTGTATACCCAAGGAAAGTTGGATTACTGATATTTTCTAATAAACAAGATGCTAAAGAATACATGCCTGACTGTAGGAATCACTGAGATTTTGAAACTAATGTCTATTAAAGATCACCAATGGCATATGCAGGCATGCTGTGCTTTTACTTTGAAAGATTAGGCAAAGAACTTGAATAACTGATGTTATAGTTTAAGACTAGATTATATCTAAGATTCCTTTTCTTACACTCTGTATTAAAAAAGTGCTGAACTTTATCAAAAGTAACAAAAATTAATAAATATATTTATATTAGCTGTTTGAAAATTTTTTGGCAAATAAAAAGTTCACTTATTTGAAAACAAGATGAAGTCTTACTTTCCAACTGGTTTCTCATTAGTTCCTTCCAAAGTAAGGTCCTTAAGCTATGATTGACTTTTTTTTCCTCATAAGGAATCCTCTCAGGACATTGTGTAGCCTGTGGTAAATACAAAAAGTGAAGATTATATTTTTAACTTTGAATGATTTTTTATCAGTAGAACTCTCCCTAATTGAAGGTTTCTTTCTTTTCTTGTTCCATTAGGACAAAATACAAATCAACTCAGCTATTTGGTTTCCAATATTTTAAAATGCAATGTTACTTATGAAAAGTATTTTGAATAAGGTTGTGTACATATTGTGTATATACTTCAAGTTCAAGTTAGTTTCTTTGATGTAAAGAATAGTGATTAATGAGGTAAATACTGGCATTGACGTTAACTGTCATTGTACTTTTCCTGTTATGTTCTCTGTATTTCACTAACCAACACTCAAATCATTAAACTGTTCTTAATAAGAAATAAAGAAAAAAGAATGAGAGAGAAAGAAGAGCAAGAAAGAAGAAAAAAGAAAAAGAAAAAATCTTGACATTGTGTACATATTTTTCTTAAATTATACACACAGAAGCGTGTAATGCAAATAAGTGGAATATACATGAAAATCTTGGATTAGTATTACCAATAGGCAAAATCACACAGTTAGCAAGTATCAGATAATTCCCTTTATTAGTCCTTATGCCTTCCATATAACTGAATACATTGTTAATCCATTAATCAGTCAATCAATTGCAATTCAAATTATCAAAGGATCCCTTTTCAGTGCTAATTGAAAACTTGTGTGAAATATGTCAATCTAGAGAATAGCACTCTATAAATATTATCAAATAATTTAACCAGAGTATTTTTAGGCGTTAAATTATGTCAAGCATTTACAGTGAATTTGAGATTAAAAGTAAAGCATATTTTCTAAGCAAAAAAAATTAACTTTTTATTTTGCAAATTTATTTCTTATTGTAAGAACCAGAATATTTTGAGAATTTTTATTTATATTACTTATCTTTAATCTTCTTCCACCACATGAATATGTTTCTTAACATTTATAGCATCTAATTATATTTAATTATTTTAATAATTTGGTTTAAAAATTGATTGATATGATGTATTATTTTGATTAATAAGTAACTTGGTCTACCATAACTTAAAAAATCTACTTAAAGGATCGGAGAAAATGTCTGCAAATCTTATATACGATATAGGACTTGAATATAGACTGTATGAAGAATTTCACAACTCAATAATAAAAAGACAAATAATTTAATTATTATGTGGCAATTTGAATAGACAATTTCCAAAGAAGATATACAAGTGACCGATTTTTATAGTTTTGCTTTTTCAGAATGTTGTGTAAATGAAATCACAGAACATTTTCTGCCTCTTACTATAATGCATTTAATATCTATCTATGTTGTTGTACGACACACACATTTATTATCTTAAAGCTCTTTAGGTCAGAAGTCTCACTGAGCTAAAATCAATCTGTCACAAGGGTTATGCTCCTTTCTGGATGCTTTAGGGGAGAATCCGTTTTCGTGATTTTGCAGCGTCTAGAAACTGCCTCCATTTTTACTTGTGTTTCTTTTTTGCTGTTTTCAAAGCCAGCAACATTAGAACTATCTCAACTTTCTTATGTTATCACTCTTCTCTCTCTGACTATAGCCAGGAAACACTCTCTTTTATGGATTTATGAGGATATATTGGCCCATCTGAACACTCCTGAATAATTTCTTCATCTCAAGGTTTTTAACCTTGTTTATGTGTTGAAGTTTATTTTTACCAAGAAAGGGTACATATTCATAGGCTCTAGGAATTAGAACATGAACATTGTTAGGAAGCCATTTTTTTTCCTGCCTACTTCAGGTTTATTTTATATTATTTTATTTTATATTCAGAGGATACATGTGCAGGTTTGTTATGTAAGTATATCACATGATGATGAAGTTTGAGCTTCTATTGAACCCATCACCAAAAAATTAAAATGGTATAGGTAGTTTTTCAAACTTTATCCTACCCTCTCTAGGAGTCTCGTGTTTGTTGTTCTCATCTTTATGTTCGTGTGTATCCAATGTTTAACTCCCACCTATAGGTGAGAGCATGCAGTATTTGGTTTTCTGTTTAATTCACTTGGCATAATGGCCTCCAGCTGCAAGGAGATTACTGCAAAGGATATGATTTTGTTCTTTTTTATGGCTGTGTGATATTCTATGGTGTATATGTACCACATTTCTTTATCCAATCTACCATTGATGTGCACCTAAGTTGTTTCCATGTCTTTGCTATTGTGAATACTGTTGTGATAAACATAAAAGTACAGGTGTCCTTTTGGTAGAACAATTTATATTCCTTTGGGTATAGACCCAGTAGTGGTATTGCTGGGTCAAATGGTAAATCTGTTTTTAGTTCTTGGAGAAATCTCCAAACTGCTTTCCATAGGGACTGACCTAGTTTATATTCCCACCAACAGTGTATGAGCATTCCCCTTTCTTCTCAACCTCACTAACATCTGTTATTTATTTATTTATTTTTGACTGATTAAGAATAACCATTCTGACTGGTGTGGAGTGGTATCCCATTGTGGTTTTGATTTTCATTTCTCTCATGATTAGTGATGTTGAATATGTTTTCATATGTTTGTTGGCCACATGTATATCTTCCCTTGAGAAGTATCTGTTTATGTCCTTTTTTCACTTTCTAATGTGGTTTTTCTTTATTGTTGATTAATTTAAGTTCCTTATAAACTCTGGATATTAGCTGTTTGTCAACATATAATTTGAAAATATTGTCTCCAATTCTGTATGTTGTCTGTTTACTCCATTGATAGTTTATTTTGCTGTGTAGAAGCTCTTTCATTTAATTATGCTTCGCTTGTCAATTTGGGTTTTTGCTGCATTTGCTTTTGAGGAACTTGTTCATAAATTCATTGTCTAGGCTAATGTCCAGAAGAGCGTTTCCTAGGTTTTCTTCTAGGAGTTTTATAGTTTGAGGTCTTAGATTTAAGTTGTGAATCCACCTTGTGTTAACTTTTGATAACATTCTTCATGATGAAAACCTTCAATTATCTAGACATTAAAGGAATACACCTCAAAATAAAAATAGCCATCTATGACAAACCCACATCTAAAATACTGAGTGAGCAAAAGTTGGAAGCCTCAGAGCTGGAACAAGTAAAGGATGTCTACTCCCACCACTCCTATTTAACTTAATACTGGAAATCCTAGCCAGAGGAAGAAGAGGTCCAGGAAGGAGTCCAGTTTCATTCTTCTGAATATAGTTAGCTAGTTTCCCAAGATTTTTTTGAATAGGGTGTCCTTTCCCCAATGTTTGTTTTTGTCAGCCTTGTTGAAGATTAGTTGATTATAGGTGAGTGGCTTTACTTCTGGATTCTTATTCTGTTCTGTTAGCCCATGTGTCTATTTTTGTACCTGTACCATGCTATTTTGGTTACTATAGCCCTGTAGTAAATTTTGAAGTTAGGTAAATTGATGCCTTAGGCTTTGTTATTTTTCTTAGGATTGCTTTGTCTATTCAGGCTCTATTTTGCGTCCATATGAATTTAATATTTTTTTTCTAATTCTGTGAAAAATGACACTGGTAATTTGACAAGGTTTACACTGAATCTTCAAATTGCTTTAGGAAGTATGGACATTTTAACAATATTATTTTTTCCTATCCATGATCATGGAATGTTTTTCCGTTTGTTTGGATCATCTTTAGTTTCTTTCAACAATGTTTTGTAGTTCTCATTATAGATCATTCACCTCCTCAGTGAGGTATATTTCTTGCTATTTTAATTTTTGTATGGCTTTTGTAACTGGAATTGTCCTCTTTATTTGGTTTTCAGATTGAATGTTGTTGATACATAAAAATGCTACTGATTTTTTAACATTGATTTTGTATTCTGAGACTTGACTGAAGTTGTTTGTGAGGTCTCGATGTGTTATGGTAGAATCTTTAGAGTTTTCTAGATATAGAATCGTATCATCTGCAAAGAGAGAACATTTGATGTCCTCTTTTTCCATTAGTTTTATTTTTTTATAATGCTTAATTGCTCTGGCTAGGACTTCCAGTACTATGTTAATGGGAGTGGACATCTTTTCTTGTTTCAGTTATTAGGGAAAAGACTTCCAACTTCTGCTCTTCAGTATTTTAGATGTGAGTTTGTCATAAATGACTCTTTTTATTTTGAGGTATGATTCTTTGATACCTAGATGATTCAGGATTTTTTATCATGAAGGATGTTGAATTTTTTTGAGTGGCTTTCCTGCATCTGTTGAGATGATCACATGGTTTGTGTTTTTAATTCTGTTTATGTGCTGGATTACATTTGTTTATTTGCTTATGTTGAACCAATCTTGCATCCCAGGAATAAAGCCCACCTGATCATGATTAGTGGTTGGATGTAAGTTTTATTTGTAGGCATTCCATTGTATTGATGCATCAAAATTTATTTAGATACTTCCCAGTTGATTGGCATTTGAGTTGTTTGCAGTTTTGGGGGATTATGAATAAAGCTTTTATTTAAATTCTATGGATCTGTGTTTTTGTTTCTATTGGGCAACTACTTAGTTAATACCTACAATATACCTATCATATATAATCAGAAGACAATTTTTTTTGAGTTGGCGTCTCACTCCGTCGCCCAGACTGGAGTGCAGTGGCCGCTCCTGGCCACCGCAGCCTTGACCTGCTGGGCTCCTGCGATCCTTCCGCCTCAGCCTTCCGAGTAGCCAGAATTACAGGCGCGCGCTACCACTCCCGGCTAACTTTTTTGATTTATTGTAGAGATGAGGTTTCGCCTGCCCAGGTGGGTCTCGAACCCGCGGGCTCAGGCAATCCACTCACCTCAGCCTCCCAAGGCGCGGGATTACAGGCTGAGCCACCGAGCCCGGCTCAGAAGACAATTTAAGTATTGAGAAACTTGCAAGCATACTGTGGTGGTTGTAAGTATTTCAAAATTTAAATTTTTGCTAAAGATCTTGAATTTTATCATTTGTAGTTGTTTTCCTTGAAGTAACAGGCTCATTTTCATTACTTTCAAGAAACTATTTGCTAAATATTCAAATCTGAGAAAGATATGTTTGTCAGTTGTTACTGTTAAGTAAAAATGGTGTGCCATGAAAAAAATATGGCTAATTCAGCTTACAATTAATCACACAAGTGTTCTTTCTAAATACAGTCATCCTACTTTTATATGCGGTAGAAGTATTTTATGTGTACGCGACGTGTTACAGGGAATATTTTAAAGTTTTAATGAATGATGCCAGACTCTATAAAGTATTTTAAAAGGTTTTTTTTTCTGTGTCAAATGTGAGTGCCAGGGTCCATGACATAGTTCCGTGTGGTCCTGAGAACTTGTGCTCAAAATGACTGGATTACAGTTTGACTTTATATATTTTTAAGGAGACAGAAGGTACAGGCAAACATAAATCAATGCATGTGAGAGTCATATTGTTTCAGTCCAGAAAGGCAGGGTATCTCCATGCAGAGTCTTGAAGGTGGAAGGTATATTCAAAAATTTCTGATTGGCAATTTGTAGAGTTAAATTCTGTATAATGAATTTTGAAATCAGTAAAAGAATTGCTGGGTTGAGATAAGGGACTCAAGGTTGAGGACAATGAAGCCTCATAGATGGCAGCCCTTAGAAATAATAGATGGCAAATGAAGGTTATTCAGATGTTAAAGGTGTCTCAGACTTTCAGTTAATTCTTCCTGAATCTGGGAAGGCCTGGAAGGGGCAAGATCTGGCTGTGTGAATGGTGGTTCTCTATAGATGGCAAATATTTCCTCACAAAAGATGGCTTTGTAAAACTATTTCAAAACATGTTAAAGAAATATATCTTGGGGTAAAATATTTTTATTTCCTTTAGGGCCTGGTATCCTTTATGTGATGCTATACCAGAATCAGGTTGGAATTTGATAGCTTATTGCCACAGAATCTGTTTTGTTAGTCCTGTGATTTCTGTTTTAATGTTGATGCTGGTCAGTGTGCCTAAAACTTCACAGAGGAGAGGGATATAAAGAAGTGTGTTCAACCTCCTTTTTCATCATGGCCTGAGACTTTGTTTTTCATGTTTCCCTTGACCCAGAGGGGGTCCGTTCAGTCAGTTGGGTGGGCTTAAAATGTTTTTGGTTTATAAAAGTTACATACTCATGGCTAGGATTAATTAAATATCATTCTCCTCTTTTTCAAAGATATTCTTAAGTGAAAGTGATTTTATTTTATTTTTTTATGACTATTTGTTTCATGCTCAGGCACCAACTGTTTATCCAGTACTGACTTTATACCACCAATGCTTCACATAGTTAAAAGGACAAATAATGCTTTACTATTATTGAAAACATAGTTTTGAACTCATACGCCCCCTGAAAGGATGTTGAAGACTCCCACATTTCTGAAAACCACATTTAGAGAATAACTGCTGTGGATAAGTCCTTGTCCATAGACTCTTCAAACACAAAGTTTTTCTTATATAAAGTAATAAAATACTCTGATTGTCATGTATATAGAAATACCAAAGTACTAAAAATGTCTAATCTGCATCTTATATATATGAAATTTCCAATTTTTTAAAAATTTTAATGATTGAGATGAGGCTAGGGTGGCTTATTCTAGCCTGTAAATGTGATTAAGTTACTATGTATTGAACGAACAATTGAATGTACAAACGCTATCAGTGTGATAGGATTAGTGTCCTATTTTATACATGAGGAATTTTTGCTTAAGGGAAGTTAATTAATTTTGTAACATACAGTTAAGGTCCAAAGCCAAGTCTGTCTGAATTGAATAGCTGGTCTCTTTCTATTATATTATGCTGCCCTCCCATAGCATAAATGGCAACTCTAGAAATAAAGTGGGAATAATAATAAAGTCAATAATTACAAGCACGTTATCAGTATATTTCCATCCCTTTCATATATAAAATATGGAATTCCATATTTTATATGAAACTTAGCTTCAGAAAAATTTTCCATGAATGTTACTTCAAATTTCTCTCATGATATTCTCTCATGATATCATTTTGAAACCTGAGGCTTCTAACAACTGTCATTTGATCTAACCAGTCACAAATTAGTGAAGTCAAAATTGATTAATTCATTTTTGTCACTGTTCTGTTCTTAATTTTTCCTGTTATTCCTAAGCAATTTATTTTAATTTGTTAATTTATGGAAATTGCTACTGGTGGAATTATGGTTGAGATTTCCCCAAAAGAGCATCTCATCAAATATAACAACTGAGTTTGAAAAAAGTATTTACATTGTTTATAGAAATATTAAATTTATGAAATAATTTTTCATAAAAATTTATGAAATAATTTTTCATAAATCCAGTTCATCTCTGGACAATTATGGGCATGTCTTTCTGATACTAGCAGAATTAGATGTGACATAAATGTTTGGTTGGTCTAATGTTTTGTGATTTTTATGTTGCCCCACAAGTAGCAAAGTCAGTATTACCAAGATTCATTATTCATACATTTATATAAACAGGCTATTGTGCATTGGGGTGAATGTTTCATTTATGTTACTGTGGGTGGAGGAGGTGGAATGATCAACTGAAACTACTTCCTTCCATATTGAACACCCTAATCCAAATACAACTTTGAGCTCCTAGTCCTACTTCTGTTACTGTCATTTTCCTCATCATCTACCGGGTTACCTAATTTCATCCATACCCTGAATATAGACATTGGTATAGTGGAAAGAATACTGGACCAAGAATAATGTTACTTGAGATCTGGCAAATAGTGTAATCTAGAGTACATTTTTTCTGGGTCTTAGTTTTTGTTTGTTTTCACTGTAAACTGAAGGGATTGGGTAAGATAAACTGAAGTTCTTTCAAGTTCTGTCTTGGTGAGCGTAAGGAAAGAAGGACACTTGTGTTATAATATTCACCTATAGAATTTATCAAACTAGTAGCTAAAAATAATATTCCACATTTGCACTCTTTTGGTAAACCTGGTCAGATTTGTCTGATCTGGTCCAGCTTATGATAATGTCATAGACATCCTTATCCTTGGAAGGTGCTATAGCATTCAATATGTGTTGAATCCAACTAACTATGTCTAAAACACCACCAACACAAAGTGTCTGTTTAATGGATTAAAAAAACAGTTAAACATTAATTTAAAACATACAACTATAGCCCAAAACTATTTAAATAAATTTTTCCTTTTTAATTTTCTACTAGCCTGATGAGGATATCTCAAATGGAAACCTCAATAATGAGAGCACAAAACACTTATTAAAAGGCATTTTTTAAATGCATGAAAGCAAAATGAACTATAGTATAGAAAAATATTATGATATTAAAATGACTGCAGACCAAAAGTTTAAAACAGATTAAATTATATTAATATTTAAAGTTTATGCTAACCAAAGTGAGTCATTGTTTAGAATATTGTCTTTTTCCAATGTGTAGTCTTGATTGTTAAGAAAATTGATAGAACACATTGTTACTGCACTGATCTGAAAACACTCAACTGCCCCAGGCATGTTGGGCTTTATTGGACAGCCCAATGAGTGCTGACAGATGTCCAAAATGCTATCTGATAATGGACCAGGAAAGCCTATTAGTACATGTACCATTATTACATGATTATGAAAATCTAAGTTTTAATGGCTTTTCACTTAGCAAGGACAAATTTTTAGAATAATCAGTGCTTTGAAAATTATTTGTTTTAGAATGCTCTGTTCTAAGTAGAAAGCAAGACTATTCAAAGTAAATCAAAAGTTAAATGACCACCATTTTTGAAAAGAGCAATCAGAAGACAAGAATGGCTACTATCTCGGGTTTTGGGGAGGCCTTGAGATTGAACAACTTTTCTTATTCTCTATATTTAGCTAGACAGAAAAAAAGTTACAACATCGCTTTGGAAGAAGCAAAGACTATAGCATTAAGCACAAAGGAATTTTAGGGAAAAAGAAAAGTGAGAAAAAATGTTCCCTTGAAATAGTTTCTATACAAGGTAAATACTAAATTAATCACTCCCCATGCTCATTTAAAATGAAGACATTTCCCATTACTTTTGTGGATTTACATTTTATTGTATTCTCAGGGAAATACATCAAAGTATTGCTGCAGATTAAGGGTACCCACACTTTACCTGTATGATGACCACGTATGTACCTAACCCTCATTTGTACCCAACATTTTAAAAATAAAATAATTTTAAAAAAACACTGAAGCACTGTAAGAATGACCAAAAAATTAAAAACATATACGACAGTGTAAAAAAAAAAGTATTTCTGCAGATTACTGTAAACAATTTGAGAAAATAAATCTGAGTATGTGCAAGAGATTATTTTACACAGCTGTAAAATTTTCAGTAAAACAACTAAAAGCATTACAAAGTCAACTGAATAATCAGGCTTATCTATAATCAATGCATATAGATACACAGAAGTATGGACCAGAAGTATGAGCATAATACCTGCAAATCTTTGTTTTTAACTATTAGTGGAAATATTGCTTGTCAAAGTCATTAACATTGTTAATGTGGTTTACATTGCTTTGGTGGATTCTTTTATTGACTATTGGCATATATGTACCAAACATAATGTAAATATTGCCACATTCTTTTACTTGTGAACTACAGCATTGGGATGTATGTTATAAAATATTAAAAAGGCATACTCTCTCCCTTTCAAAAATTTAAAATCCAATAAAGGGGGTTATAACTAAAGGAAGTAGATATGGATTTAGTTCTCTAAAAATAAATTACAGAATGCTATAATAATATTCAATGTGGAAAACTGACTTATTATGTGACATCAATGAAGATCTGCTCTCTGTTATAGGAAGCTGACCTGTATGGAATATTCAGTGTTCTATGACTTTTTGTTGAGTTTGACCAATGAAAGTATGCTAGCAGATTTGAGGAAGGAAGAAAATATGTAAAATGTATTTATTCTTTCAGTTTCTTCCCTGCATGGCTGTTTTTGAATTTTTTTCCCCTTGATCATCAGTCACTATACTTCTCTATTCCAATTTCTTTATAAGATTCTTTCTCTCCTTCTTACCTCGTGACCTAAGGGTGTTATTAGCCCTATGTCTTGTAGTTTCTCTAAAATGTGCTCACATGTTTATCATAGTTTAGTCTTTTTAAAATAATCTTAATTTGGACATTCCATTTGTTTCCTGCTGAGTCCCTGACAAATAGAGGCTTTGTTAAGTGTAAATTAAGGTGGGACTAGGAGGATGGGTAAGGGCTTGAAAGAGAAAGTTGAGCATGGATACATAAGAAGCAGATTGAGAAAGGAGAATATTATCAGAGTGGGTCCATAATATGCAAAGGCTTTAAGGCAAAAGTGAGAATGGCACATTTTAGGGAACAATTAGAAGTCAGTATGGTTGGAATCTATGGATCTTTGGTAAGAGTGATGTGAGATTAGCTATAGAGAGTAGATGAGAGTTAGGAGTCTTATGGTACAAGGGTTGTTACCATATTACATGTGCCTTAGAATAGGAGGTAACTTTATGAATGATGAACTGACTTGTCTCATGATATCAATAAAAAGTGAGAAAAACAAAGTTCTCATTTCCCAGCTGCAATGGTCTTAATGTTTGTGTCTCTCCCAAATTGATACGTTGAAACCTTACCCCTCAAAGTGATGCTATTAGGAGATGGAGCCTTTAGGAGGAAATTAGTACTAAGAGGGTGGTGCCTTTGAAATTAGTGACCTCATAAAAGAGACCCCGGTGAGTTCTCTTGCCCCTTCCACCAGGTAAGGACACAGTGAGAAGGTGCCATCTATGAACAAGAAAGTGGGTCCTCACCAGACAGTGAGTCTTTGATGCTTTGATCTTGGACTTCCCAGCCTCTATAATTGTGATAAATCAAATTCTGTTGTTTATAAGCCACCACTCAGTCTATAGTAGTTAGTTATAACAGCCTGAACAGACTAAGACAGAAATTTTGGTACTGAGAAGTGAAGATACTGCTGAAACAAATATCTAAAAATTTGGAAGTGTTTTCGGAATTGGATAATGGGTATAGGCTGAAAGAGTTTTGGGGTTCATGCTAAGAAAAAAAGAACTAAATTACAATAAACAGACTATTAAGGATGATTCTGGTAAGGCCTCAGAAAGAGAAGAGAAGAGCTGTAGAGAAAACCAATATTTTCAGAGAATATTTATGTAATACTGAATAGCATGGTGATGAACATATGGAATGGTAAAGGCCATTCTGATGAAATCTCAGATGTAAATGACGAGCAAGTTATTGGACAATGGAGGAAAGGCCATCCTTGTTTTTTTATTTTCTTCTTTGGTGTGTGTGTGCGTGGGAGTCTTACTCGGTCACCCAGGCTGGAGTGCAGTGGCATACTCACAGCCATTGAAGTCTCAACCTGCTGGGCAGGTGATCCTTCTGCCTCAACCCCCCCAAGTAGCTGGACTCATAGGCCACCATGCCTGGCTAATTTTTTGATTTATTGTAGAGACAAGGTCTTGCCATGTTGGCCAGACTGGTCTCGAACCCCTGAGCTCAGGCAATCCTCTTGTCTCCGTCTTCCAAAGTGCTGGGATTACAGAGGTGAACCACCACGCCCAGCTGACCATTCTTGTTTTAAAGTGGCGGTGTACTTGACTGTATTGTGTTTGTGCTGTAGTGTTTTGTGGAAGGTAGAAATTGTGAACAATGAATTTAGAAATCTGGCTGAGGAATATAAGTGAAGTGTTGAAGGTGTGACTTGGCTTCTCTTGAGTACTTTTAGCAAAATATAAGGAGAGATAAAAATGATTTGAAGGTGGCATTGTTAACCTAAAAGGGAAGCAAAACTTAAAGATTTGAAAAATGTTTAGCCTATTCATAATGAATGTAATAAGAGAGCCTCTTTGGGAAGGAATACAAAGGATGTGGCCAAACTACCATTTGATAACAATATTAGTAAGCCATCTAAAAAGAAGCCAGGACTCCCTGTCAAAGATAATGGAAGAATAACTCAGTAGGCAATTCAGAAATCATCAGGGCTACCCTTCTATCAAAGGCCCAGAGTGTAAGATCCCCAGCACACACTGAACCACCCCAGAGAACCCTTCCTAGTGTAATGCCCAACGTAGCCATTGTAATTCCCAGGGACCCAAGGTTGGTAGAACCACTGGCATGTGATTTCTGTCTGGGGGAGCCAGAGACAAGAGATTCAGGCACAGAGCTGCCATTGAGTCAGGGTCACCCAAATCCATGGGGACAGAGGCACCCAGAGCCTTGAGGGCTCAACCTCTGCCTGACAAAGCTGAGGAGATACCACTTGTGTGTCCAGAAGGTGGGACCGCGACCTCAGAGTGTCTTGGAGGTGAGATCACAGCCCCAGTGGGCTGGAGGGCAGAGTATCAATCCAAATAAAATCATTTGCAAGCTTTAAGCTTTAATGTTGTTTGCCCTGTTGGGTTTTGATTTTGGTTGGGACATGTTACTCTTTTCCTCTTTTGTTTTATTTTACTTTATTTTATTGTAGAGATGTGGGGTACATACATGTCGGATTAGGTACATAAGTAATATCCGTGCAGGTGAAGCTTAGACCTCCAACCAGTTCTCACTTCCCCTGGTTTAGGACCAGGTATCCTTTATGCTGCCACATGCCTTTCCCTTCCTCTCCATGCGATGTCTTGCTTCTGATGATCCCTCCCTTATGTTATTGTGGTTAATGTTCAGGTCTCACTTATG
>CAUYQG010052975.1:0-10406 GCA_963574415.1 Tarsius wallacei
TGCTTTCTATTTTTTTTTTTTTTTGAGTGGGTGAACATGTTGAAAGAATTCCCAAAAAAACTTCACTGGAAGCCGGGCTCGGTGGCTCAGCCTGTAATCCCACGCCTTGGGAGGCTGAGGTGAGTGGATTGCCTGAGCCCGCGGGTTCAAGACCCACTCAGGCAACTTGGTGAGACCTCTTCTCTACAATAAATCAAAAATTAACCGGGAGTGGTAGCGGGCGCCTGTAGTTCCAGCTACTTGGAAGGCTGAGGTGGAAGGGTCGCCAGAGCCCAGCAGGTCAAGGCTGTGGTGGCCGGGAGCATGCCACTTCACTCCAGTCTGAGCGATGGAGTGAGACTCCAACTCAAAAAAAAAAAAAAATAGAAAGCAGCCTAGACAACATAGCAAGATCCTGTCTCTACAAAAAAATTTTAAAAATTAACCAAGTGTGGTGGTGGCCTACAGTCCCAGCTACTTGGTAGGCTTAAGTGAAGGATCACCTGAGCCCAGAAGGCTGAGACTGCAGTGAGCCATGATCATGCCACTGCCCTCTAGCCTGGGGGACAGAGTGAGACCCTGACTCAAAAAAATTTTTTAAAAAAGCAAGCAGATTCCACAGCCATCAACTGCAAAGTAGGGATAATCACATTTACTTTATATGGTTGCTATGAAAATTAAATAGATGAATACAAAGGAAGTGCTTAGAACAATACCTAGTAAGCAGAGACGTGCTCAAAAAAATGTGAGTCATTTGAAGATGAGGTTTGAGGGGTATTATAGAGTGAATGTATCCCTAAAATTCATATGTTGAAGCCCTAACCCCTTTGGGATGGCATGTGGAGATGGGCCTTTAGGAGGTGATTATGTTTAGATGAAGTCATGAGGGTGGAGTTACCATGATGGGATTAGTGTCCTTATAAAAAGAAGGAGAGAGACCAAAGCTCTCTCTCTACCATGCAAAGAGCCAGCAAGAGGGTGGCCATCTGCAAGCCAGGAAGGAAACAAATCTGCAGACAACTTGATCTTGGACTTCCCAGTCTCTAGAACTGTGAGCAATACAAGTCTGTTGTTTAAACCACTTAATCACTGGCATTTTGTCATAGCAGCCTGAGCTGACTAATACAAATGGTATATTAGTCAGAGTTTTCCAGAGAAACAGAACTTATAGGATGTAGGTATTATACCTCTAGAGAGAAAGAGAGAAATTTATTGTAAGGAATTTGGTTCACACAATGGCAGGGGCTAGAATGTCTGAATTTTGCAGGGCAGGCTGGCAGGCCGGAGACCTAGGGAAGCGGTGATGTTGCCAGGCCAACCCCAAAAGCAGCCTGCAAGTGGCATTCCCTCTTCCTCTTCCTCAAGGGACCTCAGTCTGTTTTCTCTCAAGGCTTTCAACTGATCAGATGAGGCTCACCACCCTCTGGAAGGTAATCTGCTTTACTCCAAGTCTGCTGATTTCAACGTTAATCTCATCTTACAACTACTTTCACAGAAACATCTAGCCTGATGTTTCACCAAATACCTAGGAATCATGGCCTAGCTACCCTGAAGCCTAAGATCAATCATCACAGGGGGTGACCACAGGTGAGTGACTGAAGGTCCACATGGCACATGGGGTGCAGCGCAGTGGCAGGCTGGACATGTACCATATACTTAAAGTGCCATAAGGGCCAGCACTGTCTCTGGAGCCAGGGCTCCTGTGTCTGGATCAGCCGAGAGTAATTGCAGAGGGCTGCACAGACCCATGTCATTAGCACACAGGAACAGCAGGTATCACAGAAGCCAGATGGCAAGCACCTGCTCTGAAAGCAAGTGCAGACCTGGAGTCCTGTACCTTGGACAGTGTCCAACAGGCTGCCCCGCAGGCCCTACCATCCTAATAATTATGCTTTCCCCTTAGAGTTTTGTCTGTATTTTCTCCTTTGGTTCTCATGGCCGCCAAAGAAGAAGGTTGAATGGGAACTGGTGTGCCCATTTCACAGAGGCCCTATGAAAACTAGAGACCACACAATTAATAAGAACAGAGTCTAGCCGGGCGTGGTAGCGCGCGCCTGTAGTTCCAGCTACTTGGAAGGCTGAGGCGGAAGGATTGCCGGAGCCCGGCAGGTCGAGGCTGCGGTGGCCAGGAGCGGCCACTCCACTCCAGACGGGGTGACAGAGTGAGACTCCAACTCAAAAAAAAAAAAAAAAAATACGAACAGAGTCTTATGGACAAGACCTCAGCTTTTTTGGCTCCTACTTCAGGGCACTTTACCACTGTATCAGACTGCCATCAGAGGCCACAAACTGGACCAGTCTAGGGGGAAGGGGACCAATGGAATGAAGGGGAAGCAAAGCATCAACGTTATTGTCTCAAGCAAGTCAATTCTCTCATCTGAGCCTCAGTTTGTTGAAATGCAAAATGATACAACTAAGCCATGGACTTCTGAAGGATGGAAACCTCGTCTTTCTCCTCCTAACATAACCACCGCCCATCCTGTTGTACAGTAAACACTCAGCAAATGCTTATTGAACTGAATGGGCTATGGAGATGTATTAGTCAGCTCAGGCTGCCAAAACAAAGTATCAGACCTGGTGCCTTACAAAACAGAAATATCAGCCGGGCTCGGTGGCTCAAGCCTGTAATCCCAGTACTTTGGGAGGCTAAGGTGAGAGGATCGTTGGAGTTCAGGGGTTCGAGACCCACCTGAGCAACTTGATGAGACCTCATCTCTACAATAAATAAAAAATTAGGCCGGGTGTCATAGCGAGCACCTGTAGTTCCTGCTACTTAGAAGGCTGAGGTGGGCCGGGCTCGGTGGCTCAGCCTGTAATCCCGCGCCTTGGGTGGCTGAGGTGAGTGGATTGCCTGAGCCCGCGGGTTCGAGACCCGCCTGGGCAACTTGGTGAGACCTCATCTCTACAATAAATCAATAAACTAGCCAGATGTGGTAGCACACGCCTATAGTTCCAGCTACTTGGAAGGCTGAGGCGGAAGGATTGCCGGAGCCCAGCAGATCGAGGCTGCGGTGGCCGGGAGAGGCCACTGCACTCCAGTATGGGCGACAGAATGAGACTCCAACTCAAAAAAAAAAAAAAAAAAGAAGGCTGAGGTGGAAGGACCACCTGAGTGCAGCAGGTCGAGGCTGTGGTGGCCATGAGCATGCCACTGCATTTCAGCCTGGGCAACAGAGTGAGACTCCGACTCAAAAAAAAAAAAAAAACCAGAAATGTCTTTTCTCACAGTTCTGAAAGCTGGAAGTCCAAGATCAAGGAGTCTGCAGGTTTTTTTCTGAGGTCTGTCTCCTTGGCTTCTAGGTGGCCATCATCTCCCTATGTCTTTACATGATCTTCCCTCTGGTGTGCACCTATGTCCTCATATCTTTTTAGAAGGACACCAGTCATATTGGCTTGGGGCCTACCCTAATGACCTCATTTTGCCTTAGCTACCTTATTTAAGGCCCTGACTCCAAATAAATGAAAATGAACATGTTGGAGACATACTGGTGTCAGACTCTAGACATGGCTGGATCTGGGCCTGGTAACATGACTGGGTGGTACATTCATACACTGGAGCACCACTGAGCAATAACAAGGGATGAGCTATTCATATGTACCACAATATGGGTGAATCTCAATCATGTGTATTTCTTGGTCAGCGGCCATCATGGTAAGGTTGGTGCAGACACACCATAATGGAGACGCAAAACTCCTTAGCCATCAGGTAAATAAATTGTTTGACTTATTTTTTTTAATAGAAAAATGGTTTTATAAACAAAAACACTTGAATTGCCAAAGTAATACACTGAGTAAGAGAAGCTGACCCAAAAAGTACACATGATTCTATTTACCTATACCCTAGAAAATGCCAACAAATCTAGAGGAACAGGAAGCAGGTGGGTGGTTGCCTTGGGCGGGGGAGGGGGTGCAGAAGGGACAGGCGCAGGGAGGTCACAGAGTAGCCTAAAGAGGCCTCAGTGGTGATGAACGGAATCTCTGTCTTGATTGTGGTGATGGTTTCACAGGTATGTCCATGTCAGAACTTATTGAAGAATACACTTATTTTTTTTTTTTTTTTTTTTTTTTGAGTTGGAGTCTCACTCTGTCGCCCAGGCTGGAGTGCAGTGGCACACTCACAGCCCCTGTAGCCTCGACCTGCTGGGTTCAGGTGATCCTTCGGCCTCAGCCTCCCAAGTTGCTGGGACTACAGGCGTGAGCTGCCATGCCCAGCTAATTTTTATTGATTTATTGTAGAGATGAGGTCTTGCCAAGTTGCCCAGGTTGGTCTTGAACCTCTGGACTCAGGCAATCCTCTCACCTTTGCCTCCCAAAGTGCTGAGATTACAGGCGTGAGCTACCACACCCAGCTATGAAGAATGCACTTTAAATGTGTGTAGTTTATTGCATGTCAATTACATCTCAAAAACAAAAATTTGTTTAAAAAATAAAGAAGCAGCAGAAAGACCAGCAACTGATTTATCAGGTAACAAGTCTCACAATGCAAAGCCTGCTGGGAGGAATACAAAAAAAAAATGAGACACAATTTGCCAGTAGGTCCCTGAGAGCTTCTCAGGACTCAGGAAGCAGGGGTGAGTGGGGAGAGGCAGCACACAGGCAGAGTGGGTGAAAGTCTATACACTGAGCACCTGCATCCTGGGTTCCTCTTCCACCCCTTCCTGCCACCTCTTCCACAGTGGTACCTACTCCTCCAAGACTGAACTGAGGACAAAACGACCCAACATGAAGTCCCCTGGGGGCTGGATTCAGGAAACCCAGTTGAGGGAAATCCCTCTGAAAACCACTTTCCTTTCCTCTAAGATACTGAGCACCGGCCCTAAGCCAGCCTGCCTGCTTCAAAGACAGGCTTCACCTGTGACCCAGAGAAAGCATCTTGTCTCAGGAGCTCCACAACGCAGGGATAATAGCTCCTAGCTATAGTACTTTGGTGGCCTCAGCGCCTGGCACCCTGGAAGGATCTGTAGCTATCAGTACTTGCTATCTTAAGAGACCTACCTGGAGGAGATGCTTTTTATATTCCTTTTCCTTTGCATTCCTGTTGAACTGCATGTTCTCTCATAGGTCTTCAGACCACAGGGTTTCTTTGTGTCTGAGGTTGAATCTATGCTTCATGCCTCGTCCTGAACTCCATGAAAACAACTTCCCAAGGAACAGGTCACAGATCTAGGAAATTGACTTTCCCTCTCTCTTTCGCTCCCCTTTGTCCCATCCTTGCCATGTTCTGCTCCTGTCCAGACTCCCAACCACACCTCCGAGCATCATAATCCACAAAGGGAATATTTCCCATCCTCGTCCCCCAGGTCCCAGAGAGGAATGCAGTCCCCTCTACTGGGCACACTTGACAGTTTCACATCATTAACCTATCTATTTGTCTAATTGCATTTTGATTACTTCTGTTTCATGCCGTTTATTATTTAGTTTTAACCTACAGGATTTGCAGGAAGATCTTTGTTTTCATGAAACCCACTATCATCTGTAAAGTAGAAACAACAGTTGCTGTTAAGTACACAGATCTGAACATGTGTGCAGGATGTTACCTGATACTTTAAAGATGATGTAGGCTGGGCTAGGTGGCTGAGCCTGTAATCCCAGCACTTTGGGAGGCCGAGGTGAGTGGATTGCCTGAGCCCGTGGGGTCGAGACCAGCCCAACAACTTGGTGAGATCTCATCTATTTTTTTTTTTTTTTTGAGTTGAAGTCTCACTCTGTCGCTCATACTGGAGTGCAGTGGCCGCTCCCGGCCACCGCAACCTCGACCTGCTGGGCTCTGGCGATCCTTCCGCCTCAGCCTCCCAAGTAACTGTAATTACAGGCACGCGCTACCACGCCAGGCTGATTTTTTGATTTATCGTAGAGATGAGGTCTCGCCAAGTTGCTCAGGAGGGTCTCGAACCCGTGGGTTCAGGCAATCCACTCACCTCAGCCTCCCAAAGCGCGGGATTACAGGCTGAGCCACCGAGCCCAGCTTCTTTTTTTAAAATTATTATTATTTTATTTTTATTTTTTGAGTTGGAGTCTCACTCTGTCACCTAGACTGGAATGCAGTGGCACGTTCCCGGCCACCGCAGCCTCGACCTGCTAGACTCTGGCGATCCTTCCGCCTCAGCCTTCCAAGTAGCAAGAACTACAGGCGCGCGCTACCACACCTGGCTAATTTTTGATTTATCGTAGAAATGAGGTCCAGCCAAGTTGCCCGGGGGGGGGGTCTCGAACCCGCGGGCTCAGGCAATCCACTCACCTCAGCCTCCCAAAGTGCTGGGATTACAGCCTAGCCACCAAGCCAGGCCAGACCTCATCTCTACAATAAATTTTTAAAAATAGCTGGGTGTGGTAGCACGTGCCTATAGTTCTGGCTACTTGGAAGGCTGAGGCAGAAGGATCACCGGAGCCCAGCAGGTCGACGCTGGGGTGGCCATGAGTGTGCCACGGCACTCCAGCCTGGACAAGAGAGTGAGACTCCAATTCAAAAAAATAAAATAAAGAGGGTGTAAGAGAGAGTCAAGGGATTTAGAAATTGCCTTTCCTGAAACTGTAAACACCCTCCCTGGGTCTAGCAAATGACTCAACTTTAGCTTGTGCGGCCTGGGGATAGGGAGCGGAGAAAGAAAAGGGAAGAGGAGGAGTGATGCCCCTGGATAGGTTCTAAACAAGCTTTCTTTTTGCCTTCACTCTCAAGTGTTCCTGTGTTATTACACCAGGTTGTTTATTTCGGGGAACGTGAGAGGGAGAAACTGAATGCTGTGAGGTGGGTAGATACGGGCATCATACCACCTACGTTGGAATCCTGTTTTTGCTCCTTGGTAGTGATTTACCTTAGGTAAGCTACTTAACTTTTCTGGACCTCAGTTTTCTCATCTGTAAAATGGTGCCATGAATAACATCTTTCAAAAAAAATTACCATCTTTCTCATGAAATCATTATAAAGTATACATGGGTTGGGCATGGTGGCTCACGCCTATAATCCCAGTACTTCAGGACCCCGAGGCGGAAGGATTGGTTTAATCCAGGAGTTCAAGACCTCAACTCTACAAAAAATAAAAATAAAAAATTAGCCGGGTGTGGTGGTGTGCTCCTGTAATCCCAGTTACTGAGGCGGCTGAGGCTGAAGGATTGCCTGAGTTTAGGAGGTTAAGGCCACGGTGAGCAGTGATCTTTCCACTACACTCCAGCCTGGGTCAGAGTGAAACCCCAACTAAAAAATATATATATATAGGTGTGGGATAATCCACTCTTTGTGATATTGGCTATTTTATCTAGTCCAAATTTGTAAATCTGTAGGTTGAAGAACCAGAACAGATAGAGGGAGGAAGAGAGATTATTCACCTGAGGCCAAAGGGCTAATTGCAGGTTGGGGACTGAATCCAAATCTCCAGACTCCAAGCTCAAAACCCTTTTCTCAAGAGTCTGAATGGCCCTAAGCATACTCTATTAAAATGCAAATATCCCCCAGGAGGCCTAACTCCAAGTTATTAGCACCTTAATGTTAGTGATGTGAATTGGGTTAACAAACTTCTTTTTTAAAAACACTGAACTCAGTCTAGTCAGAAAGGAGTGCAGAAGGGGGCGGGGCTGCAGATGCCAAGCCTGTGTCTTTGGCGGCCTCTCTCACACACGTGTTGCCTCAGGAAAAAGGCGTCCCCTCTCCCGCCATCAGGGAACGGGGTTGCGATTCAGGCTCTAGGATCAGACACGCTTCAAAGCGCAGCTTCCAGACACACTGCATTTGTGGCCTGACTGCCCCCGAGAAAAAACTGGGGAATCCGGCCTGTGATCCAAAGTCTCAAGTGGGCCTTGGTAACCATGCAGGCAGGAGAAGAAGAAAGAGACCACTTCAAAGTCCCTAGCAGCTTTCCAGGGAGTGAGATGGCACAAGCAAGACAAGGCATACATTATCCATTCAAGTATTCATTCATTCATTCATTCAGTCGGTCAGTCAGGCAGTCAGTCACATATTGTGAGCAGCTTTTCCATGCTGGATATGAATGGAGGTTCTGGACCTCGGGGAATGGACTCTGATAATCCTTTAGCACAGACAGCCTCCAGAGCTGTTGATGGTGGGAGGGTTGCTTAATCCTGGCATTGAACCCTCAAACCGACAACCAAGATTGTAGCCAGAATGCTCGCTCACAACCCTGCAGTCCCCTTCATCAAGGAAGGTAAGGCTGTAGTTAAGTAGTTGGAGTTCCTCAGTTTCCTCGCTTCTTAGAAAATAAAAATATTAGGCCATTTCTCTTCTTAATTAAGCCTTCTAAGTTTAGACTTGCATCTTGGAGCTCCTGATCTAGGGAAGAGTAGACTAGAGAAAACACAAGAAGAAAAATATCCTGTCAAAAGCAAGATGTTGTCTTTTCATTATTCAACCCATATTTTCTTTTTGGTTGTTATTGAGTCAGAGTCTCACTCTGTTGCCCAGGCTGGAGTGCAGTGGCACGCTCATGACCACCGCAGCCTCGACCTGCTGGGCTCAAGCAATCCTTCTGCCTCAGCTTTCCAAGTAGCTGCAACTACAGGCACGCGCCGCCATGCCCGGCTAATTTTTTGATTTATTGTAGAGATGCGGTCTCGCCAAGTTGTCCAAGCTGGTCTTGAACCTGTGGGCTGAGGCAATCCTCTCACCTTAGCCTCCCAAAGTGCTGGGATTATAGGCGTGAGCCACTGCACCTGGTCCAACCCACGTTTTCAAGGACTTGCTGTGGCTTTAAAAGAATATTTAATTTGATCTTCATGAAGTTTGTGAAGGATAAAGATGACAATGGGTATGTTTGTTACCCAAGGCCAACGTAAGGAGCAGAACTGGGATCTGAAGCCAGCCTCAGGTTGACCCAATGATACAGAGACCCACTAATGTCCATCCGTATTGTCACAGCCCCTAGAGAAGGGCATAGCAAGGGTTCAAGCTCTCCTGCATATTTTTGAGCACATCACTGAGAGTCCCCCTGTCTCTTTTGCATTCCCAGTAAGTAACTTCAGGGGATCTTTGACTTCCCTGTAGACTAGGCTCAATCAACTGAAAGATGCAAATCCCCATTTACTTCCTTTTTCTGAGTGGTTATAAGTTTGAGTAATATAGCATCAATGTAATCGTAAACCTTGTGATTTGTATAACTTTTGTATCAATGTAATCATAAGTTTTGTGATTTGTATAACTTTTGCATCATGCATGATGTCTTAGGCCTCATAATTCCCTTTAGGCTTTGGCAAGCTTGATTAAGGTTTCTGCTGGGCCCTACTGATAAAAGCTATGAGATACCTCCCTTACCTGGCACCAGGAAGTCTGGATCGAAAAATATCAATATCAATAAATGTGGCTGAAACTCAATACTATAAAATGTTCTGCTAGTGTATAGGTGCTAACAACTCTAGGGCTACAAAAGTCAACTGTAAAAACCTGGAGGGTGAGTAGAACCATTTTAGAAAGGCCTGGAGTCTGACTCTGCTCCCTGGATTCAAACTTGGAAATAAGCTTCTTTCTGCCAGTCCCCTGCCCTTTGATTTATTGGTATCAAGGGAAGCAGCAGAGCATTACTCAGACTTTAACACCCAGAGCCCAGGCACTTCCGGTGATGTGGCTTCGCATGGTTCCTCATGGTCCCCACCAGCTTGGCTCCATACCCTCTTGTTCCTTTGCTCTTTCTCTACTCAAATGCATCTTGTCTTGTCTCCATGAAGAAACCTTACCCATCACAAGTGGCCTCTACTCATTTTTTTTTTTTTTTTTTTGAGACAGCTTCTCCCTCTGCCTTCGAGTTTGGAATGCAATGGCAGATCTGGGCTCAGGGGATCCTTGCGCCTCAGCCTCCCAAGTAGCTAGGAGTACAGGCATGTGCCACCACACCCAACTAATTTTGTAACTTTTTGTAGAGACAGGGTCTCCCTATGTTGCCCAGGCTTGTCTCCAACTCCTGGTCTCAAGCCATCTTCCCACCTTGGCCTCCCAAAGTTCTGGGCTTACAGGAGAGAGCCACTGCACCTGGCATCACCCGTCTCTCAGAGTTAACAAATCATCTAGTATCCCCCACAAGTAGTCTCTGTTTAAGAAAATTCCTCAAGCCCGGCTCGGTGGCTCAGCCTGTAATCCCGCGCTTTGGGAGGCTGAGGTGAGTGAATTGCCTGAGCCCGTGGGTTTGAGACCCGCCTGGGCAACTTGGCGAGACCTCATCTCTACAATAAATCAAAAAATTAGCCGGGTGTGGTAGCGCACGCCTGTAGTTCCAGCTACTTGGAAGGCTGAGGCGGAAGGATCGCCGGAGCCTAGCAGGTCGAGGCTGCGGTGGCCGGGAGCGGCCACTGCACTCCAGTCTGGACGACAGAGTGAGACTCCAACTCAAAAAAAAAAAAAAAAGAAAATAAAATTCCTCAAATCAAAAAACCACCATAAAAAATGTGATGTTTTCAGATTAATTTACATTTTAATAATAACAAAAGTA
>CAUYQG010052976.1:0-16650 GCA_963574415.1 Tarsius wallacei
TTTTTTTTTTTACAGATTCTCTTGGGTTTTTGGGGTATAGGATCATATTGTCAGCAAAGAGGGATAACTTAACTTCATCTTTTCCTATTTGGATACCCCTCATTTGGCTTAGAACTTTTTGATGAACAATGTATTAAGATGATGGATAGCTGGGGTTTAAAGACAGCACTGAATATTGGTGGCTGCCAAATCTTGCAAGCAATTCTGGGGCCATCCTTTTCTGCTTTCATGAAGTTCTTCTCTATCTCTCTCTATGTATATATATAACCTTAGAATTTCTCTCTTCTCTTCTCTCTTTCATACCCCTTGTATACAATAATTATTTCATTATCATTACTGGCTATTAATAAACAGCTAGCAGAATTAATCTATAGTATCACACTTTCATTTCAACCAGCATTTGTGGAAGGTCTTTAAGTATATTCTAGGAAATGCTGTGAGTACATTAACTACTTCTAACTGAAAATTCCTTAAGTTCAGTGTTACAGGATGTATATGTCAATTGGTTACTTGTTCTAGTCAGCCTTTATTGGCAATTTTAAACATAAACGATCATTTTATTAAAGACTGTTTTTGCCTTTTTTATCTGTAAAGAAAAGAGCACATGTTTATAAATTAAGCCCTATATAATATCTGGTATTCAGCCTGGTACTCAGTAAATATTTGCTGATTGAATTAAAATCTATGTGAATATTGAACCTTATCATTACTCAATGCTAGCCATAGCTTGGCTGGAGATACACCAATAAGACTGACTGATCTATTCTCCCAGGTCAGAGGAGCAATGAAGACATTTCCTCCTAATTCGACTAGAATGTAAGCGCTTTGGGAGTATGGTCCATATCTTAGTCATTTTTTATTTCTTGGCAAATGTGCAAAAATGTGTTTATCACTTAACATGTATTTTAACTGTTCAAATGATGAGTATAGAAAATAGATAAAAATCCAAATTAGTCTGTCTAAAATGACCACTAAGTTCTAAGTCACCAAGTACGTAAAACAAGTAATAAAGCAGCCAAAAGAAGGTGGTAAAATAACAACAGAGTTGTTGAAGAAAAAGAACCAAGTGAGAGATACATCATAAAGATACTTTCAGTCACGAACAGATAAATCAACAGAACACTTGAGAAGCAAAGTACTACAATCTGACTGCTCTTGCTTCCACCTGCTGGTATAGGAAAGAAATTTTTTAGATTGGGCAGACATTGTTTAGCAGCAGTAGAAAATGCTATGAAAACACTGAGCTTTCAAAGTTCTCTTGCCAAGGTAACACAGTACACTTCCTATAAACAGCTATTCACAAAAAATGTACATAATGAACTCAGCTACAAATACTTTGAGTATAGAGAAGAACTACCTACCCTAAACATGGAGACATTCCTGCCTTTATTCTAAGTAGTTTCTAGGATCTGATGGAGCCAAAAGCATGATCAGTTTTCCTTCATTGCACAGTCCTTGTTTTGCACTGACAAAAGTAGCATTAGAATTTGGTAACTATGATGGCCTGTGCAACTTTAATGGTCCAATCTTGGTCTTACATAGTGAAAATACACTATTTGTTTTGGAAATAGTGCCACATACTACTTTAATGTGTACAACTTCTTCTAGCAGTAAGATTTAAAAGTAGAACTAAGCCAGGCTCGGTGGCTCAGCCTGTAATCCCGCGCCTTGGGAGGCTGAGGTGAGTGGATTGCCTGAGCCCGCGGGTTCGAGACCCGCCTGGGCAACTTGGCGAGACCTCATCTCTACAATAAATAAAAAATCAGCCGGGCGTGGTAGCGCGCACCTGTAGTTCCAGCTCCTTGGAAGGCCGAGGTGGAAGGATCGCCGGAGCCCAGCAGGTCGAGGCTGCGGTGGCCGGGAGCGGCCACTGCACTCCAGTCTGGGCAACAGACTGAGACTCCAACTCAAAAAAAAAAAAAAAAGTATTGACTATAACTGTTTTTGGTGGAATTTGTTTAGGGGCTTCTCAAGACACATCTTTACATTCTACTTTCACAAAATGTTGTAGTCCTTCACATATAGCATAAGAGCCTTAATGACAGAATACTTCCATTTCTTGCCCTCATCCTTTGTGCTATTGTTGCAAAATATTTTTTATGTGTTTTATAAATCCCATAATACATAATTAGTACTTCTTTTTTAACTAGGCAATTATCTCTTTAAAAGGTTTTTTAAAATGGTGAGGAAAGTGTCCTTTATACTTACCCACATTGTTACCATTTCTGGTACAATTTATTTCTTTGTGTTGGTTTCATTCTGATTATCATTTTCCTTCTGCCCGAAGGACTTCACTTTAATATTCCTATAATGTAGACTTGCTGGTAATGAATTGTCTCTCAGCTGTTATTGATATGAAAAAGTATTCATTTCACCTTCATTTTTGAAAAACATTTTTGCTAAGTATAGAACTCAAGATTGACATTTGTTTTTCCTTTTGCACACTGAGGATGTTTGGTTTTTTGTTTTTGTTTTTTTGTCTTCTGGTATGATTTCTGTCAAAGTCTATTTTGATCCTCTGTGTGTAATATATCTTTTTATTTTTATCACTGGTTTTCTACAATTTGGTTATAATCTGCCTCAGTGTAGTTCTTTTTTATTTTCTTTTTAGAGATATTCATTCTGAATCCCAGGCTGGAGTGCAGTGCTGTGATTATAAGTCTCTGCAGCCTGAAACTGGGGCTCAAGTTGTCCTTCTGCCTCAAGCTTCTGTGTAGCTAGAACTACAAGTGTGCACCACCACACCTGGCTTTGGTGTGGTATTCTTATATTCCTAATACTTAGTATTCATGGAATGCCTTTAAACTGTAGGTTTATAGTTTTTATCAAATTTGGAAAATTTTCAGAATTTACTTCTTCATACATTTTTGGACCTTTCATTTTTCCTTCTGTGACTCTGATTACAGTATGTTAATCATTTGTTATAGCCCCACAGCTCACAGAGGTTCTGTTTATTGTTTTTTTTTTGTTTGTTTTTTGTTTTCCTTCTCTCTGCTTTATTCTGGATAGTTTGCTGTTCTTTTCTTCTGTAATATCTAATCTGCTATTAATCCCATACAATGCATTTTATATTTCAGATACTATGTTTTTTTATCTGTACAAGTTACATTTGTGTCTTTTTATATCTTCTATTTCTCACTTCACCATGGTTATTGTTTCTCTCACATCCTTTAAAAGAATTATAGTGGTTGTTTTAAGGTACTTGTCTACTGATTCTGTCATCTCTGACATGTCTGTGTCTGTGTCTGTCTATTGATGTTTCTCCTGGTTTTGAGTCATATTTTCCTATCACTTTGCATGCCCAGTAACTTTTTATTGTTTGTCGGACATTATGCATTTTACATTGTTGGGTGCTGAATTTTCTTATGTTGGGTTTTATGCTGAGATGTAGGTAAGATACTTGCATTCTGCTTGATCCTTCCCAGACTTGATATTAAGCTTGATAGGGCAGGTCTAGGGCAACCTGTAGTCTAGGGCTAATTTAGCCACACTACTAGGGCAATACCTTTGAAAGATTCTGCCTAAAGTCCTATGTATCATAAGACCTCTTCAACTGTTCTGCACTGTGAGTTCCAGAAATCATTATATCTTCTCATTTCTAGTAGTTGTTTCCCAAGCCTCGGATAGTTTCCTCTCACCCATGCACAGATCAGTACTCAGCCAAAGTTGTGAGTGGACTCCTATGCATAGCGTCAGAAGTTTTTATTTCCTGTGAATGTGTAGTTCTCCCCTCTCCAGTCCTTTGCCCCATAATCTGTAGCCATCCTGCCCTACCTGAACTCCAGTCTATCTCCTAAACTCAGCAAGACTCCTGAGCTCCGCCTTCCTATTTTGGTTCCCCTTCCCTGCATTGCAGCCGGAGTCTTCCTCAATACAATATACTGGAAAACTCGCTGGCCTCACTCTGTTTCCCTTCCATCAGGAATAATAGTCCTCCACTGCTTGTTTTCCAGTGTCTGAAAACCATTGTTTATGTTTTATTTGGTTTTCTAGTTGTTTAAGGCAGGAGGATAATTCTCAGAGCAGCTAATTCTTTGTGGGCAGATTTGGAAGTCCCCGCTATTGGTCTGCTTGTTACTCACAAGTTCATAAATGACCCGAAATCCCACAAGTCAAACCTCTCCCGGAGCAGTGACTACTCTGCAATATTGCCAAAAGATGACCATCTAGCCTTGCTGGATATTTCTAGTGGTGTAATACACTGCTATAATTATTAGCAAATTTTTAAAACTTGTTTCAGAATATGTTTCCCAAAGTTTACACTCATTGGTCCTTGTTCTGCACTCTAGAATAGTCAAGATAACAAGTCTAATTTTTCCTCTTTCTTTGAAATAAATGTTAGGGGACAGCTGCAATGTCACTTTAAGTGTCTTCTTTTCTGGTTTAACAGTCTAGTTACTTAGGCCATTCCAGATAACATGGTTTCCAAATCCTTGACCCTTCTAGTTCGACCTTCTACAATCCAGACACCATACTTCTATTACAGCCTATGAATGAACTAACTCTTAGTAACCAAGTGTCTCTTTTGTCTCCTACTGAACTTACCATCAACTAAAATCCATTGACTTTTCCATAGTTAACACCATGTCTGACTGGCCTTTATAAAGAAGGCTTTAATTACAGAACTTTGTATTGATCTTGTTCAATGTGATCTTTTCAGTACATCATTCCAGCCTGTCAAGCTCTTTTGAATCTTGCTTCTGCCTCTGTTAATGGTGGGTCAGTAGCATCATTGTCCAATCTGAAAGACAACACATCACTTCATTTATCCGTTCAGCAAATGTATTTTAAGTATTTACAATGTGAAAGATTGAATTTAGGGACATGAAGGATACAGAGACATTTAAGCCACAGGCCTGACTGTGATTAATAGTCCCCCACTGCTTGTTGTCCAATGTCTGAAAATCATTGTTTATATGTTGTATTTGGTTTCAAGGATCCTGTCATCTGGTAGGGAACATGAGATATTTGCACATGGTAATGAGCTAGGAAATACTAAATGCCATTAGAGTCCTACAGATAAAGTTCTCTAAGGATTCCTCAGCCTTGGAGATTACATCAGAGACAACAAGGGGAAGTCTTCAGGGCAGTGGTGGAATTTATGCTGGTTCCAAGGATGGGTAGGATATAAACATGTGCTGAAGGGGCCTTAAGCAAAGGAAATGACAAAGGCATTAGGAGTTCTTTTAGTAGTTGTCTCAAAGATAGAGGCTGGCAGAGAACCATTCTGGTACTACCCTGAATAGTTTATTTTGGGTGAAACAGAAAGATTATAAAAAACACTTCAACAGGTGAGAATGTTTGTAGCTAGATCACAGAAAGCCCAGATGCTAACTAGACTTTATTTAGCAGCTAATGGGGAACCCCCAAATGTTTTGGACAGAAGAGGACAACTGAGTTATATTTGATAAAAAATTAATCTGCAGGGGATGTGTAGCACAGTATAGAGTGAGGGAAAATGGATGATGGGATAGCAGTGTGAAGAAAATCAGACAAGCCCAGGCAAGCTCAGGTGCTGGCCATGGGAATGAAGATGAAAGAGGAGGTGCAGGAAAAGCGGGATGATGGGATGTGGGTTTACAAAGGAGAGGGAGAAGTTTTAGGTAATGCTGAGACCTGAGATACTTGGGTGGCTGACCAGAGGATGTTTAAAGGGGAAGAATATGTGAATGAATCAAACAAAATGGGAGCTGGTTTCTCTTGGCCCTTTTTAAAAAATTCTATCTGCAATAAACTAGTCCAGATCAGGAGTTCTCAACAGCAGTGCTTTTCACATTTTGGGCCAGATAATTATTTGTTGAAGGGTGCGGCCCCTGCACATTGTTTAGCAGCATCTCTGACCTCTACCCACTAGATACTATCAGTCTCATTCTCCACAGTTGTGACCTCCAAAAACATCTCTAAACATTGCCAAAGGTCCCCTGGAGAGCAAAATTTCCCTTGGTTAAGAACCGCTAGCCTAAACTATTGATTGAGTAGTCTTACTATGGTACTATGAGCCCACCTTCTGCTTCAGAAACTTCCAAATGATTAATCTTCTTCATTCTTTTGAAGGTTAAGTCTTTCGAGAAGGAAAGGCAAACAGAGAAGCGTGTGTTGGAGTCTGATCTTGTGGACCATGTTGTACAGAAACTGAGGACTAAAGTCAGTGATGACAGGAATATCAGGTATCTTAGTAAACAAAAGCCTAGAAAACTGACTGTGATTACCTATATGGAACTTAGATAAATTTATTTTAAAAGTCAATTTGATCCTTTTGGAAATAAAGATAGATCAGGATTACTTTTAATGAACCATTCCATTGCTTCTGAATAACTCAATCAGCAGTTTAATTATATAACCCTTTGTATAAGACTAATCATATCTTACTTTCAACATTTGTTCCCTGTAACACTTCCAAGAATATTTTATCATTCTGAAAGTCCTAAGGAGCCAAAATCTATCTGCCATTATCTTATTCAATCTGTTAATCAGTGAATTTCAATAGTATTCTGTCTACGTACTTTGAAAATAAAATATGTTCTGGGAAAAGATCTCATATACTCATGGGAGTATCAGCCATCTGGATAGGAATTTAACAAAGTGAATTAAAAGCCTTAAAACTAAAAATTTTTAAAAATTGACCCAGCAATTCTATTTTCAAGAATTTATAATAAAAATTATCCCAAAGATGTCTATCAAAGCATCATTTGTAATAGCAGTTCTCACACTTTTTTAAAGTCTCAGAACCCATTTAAATCCTTAAAAATTGTTGAAGACCCCAAATAACTTTTGTTTATGTGGGTTATAACTATCAGTATATTCTATGTTAGAAATTGAAATTTAAACATTTTTAAAATGTTTATTCATTTTAAAATAACAATAACTACATGTTAACCTTACATGTTAACATTACATGTTTTTTATTAGAAAACAACTGTATCTTCTTTTTCTCTTTTTTTTTTTTTTTTTGAGTAGGAGTCACTTTGTCACCCAGGCTGGAGTGCAGTGATACACTCATGGCCATCGACCTGCTGGGCTCAGGTGATCCTTCCACCTCAGCCTTCCAAGCAACTCGAAACACAGGCACACACCACCACACCTGGCTAATTTTTGTTTTTTTTATTTATTGTAGAGACAAGGTCTTGCCAAGCTGCCCAGGCTGGTCTTGAACCCCTGGATTCAGGCAGTCCTCTCGCCTCCACCTCCCAAAGTGCTGGCATTACAGGCATAGCCACTGCACCCAGCTGAAAACAACTATATTTTCTAAAACAAAATTAACTTAGTAAGAAAAGTGATGTTGTTTGACATATCTGTTAATTTGTCTCTTTTTTCTCTTTAATGCATTTTTTACATTTTTATAATTTATGTTAATACTTTAACAGAGGAAACAATTCTCATATCTGCTTATATATTCAATCTGTTGTGATGTCACACATCAAGTAGTCTCTGGAAAACTCCATTGCATATTAGTGAGAGAATGAAAGTAAAAAGAACAATTAACATTTTAGGTGTATTATGAAAATAGTTTTTGACCTTGCAAACCCCTTGAAAGGGATCTCCAAGGGTCCCTAGACCACACATGGAGTATCCCGTTTATAACAAAATATGAACTGGTAGAAGACTGTTTGAATTATGACAACTCAGTGAAATATTGTGCAGTCTTTTAAAATGATGATTCTAATAAAGCTGAGTTTATTAACATGGCAGAGGTCCACAAGTAGAATGTAAATATGATCCCATTTTGTTTTAACCAAAATATATAATCTTCACATAAAAAAATGTCTGGAGGAATGTACCAAATTTTTTAATTGTAGTTCTTTCTGATAGTGGGATTACAAGGGATCTTACCTTTCTTCATTAAGCCTTTCTATATATCTGCAACTCCTATATATGTGTTCATAATTAGAAAATACAGCACTCTCAAATTTCTTGGCTTACATCAGTGATTCTCAGCCAACAGTGATTTTGCTCCCCAGGGGATATCTGGCAATGCTTGGAGACATTTTTGGTTGTCACAACTAGGGAGTGCTACTGGCATTTAGTAAGGCCAGGGATGCTGCTAACACATCTTGTAGTGTACAGGACTGACCCCTACTAACAAAAAATTATCTGACCCAAAATGTCAGTAGTGCCAAGACTGAGAAATCCTGGTTCATAGAAAATAAACCTTCTCACTTTCTTTTTCCTCCCAGGCTCCCACCTCTTCCCACCTAGCTCTAATAAAGTCACCATTAGGCTTTTCTGAGGGAATATAGTGTTCTTGAGTCACCAGTATTAGAATTACAAATCCAAATCAAAGATAGAGGTTTAGAAGAGAAAACAAGAAATAGCCAACTAAATAATAGTGAGTGCAGGGGAACATTATCAAGACACTTAAAAGGCTAGATGGGATTTAGTTTTAGCAGAAAGGGTTCAAAGTCTTTTCTCCATGTGAATGATTATTTCCCTATTTTCCCAAGATAGAGTGCTGTTGTCTCTCTCAAAGGCTATAAATTAATTCACAGCATTTGAAAGAACATCTATTCACAGCTTTTGAAAGAATATCCTTATTTGCCAAATGTTCTGTGGGTGGTCGCCAAGGCTGCGGCCATAATTAAGGAGAAGCATGCTGTTGCTAATGTTTCCCTGTATTTTGAGGGGGTTGGAAAGAACGCCCATTATATTTCATTGAAATCAGCTTCTTGTGGAGACAAAATTTCAAACCCAGCTGAATAAATCAGAATATTTTCTTTAGGTATTTGTCAACTTATGTCTTATCCTTTATAATTTTGTACTTGCTCTTGACCAAAAACATAACTAAGTGAAATTTTTTTGTTGTGAGTTGTTTTTTTCCCACTAATAACCGAAAGAAATATGTTTTTATATTTAATTTAAAAAGTGGCTTACTATATGTGTAGCTCACTGTAAGTTATTTGTGTTGCTTTTACCTTATTGACAGTATTCTGATTGTTTTTTTTTTGCTTGTTTTTAGAGAAGCTTCCGATAATCTTGCAGTACAAAATCTGAAGGGGTCATGTTCTAATGCTTCAGGTATAATTACTAATTGTAATGTGAACATAATAATGCTTGTATGTTTGCTCGAATCACTTTATGACTGTGGCTAACTGCTTGTGACATTGGCAATCTATTTTTAAAGTAACACATATATAATAAATTGTACCACATGGAATTCATCCCTATGCTTTGAAACCCACATCTTAGAAAATGATAAAATGAATGGAATTTAGTTGACTCTTCTGGTATATCTCTGTCTCTTATTTTACAAGTGATTGAATCTTTCTTTTACTCAGTTTATTGTATAGATAAAGCATGGGTAATTTTCTTGGAAATTTTTCTCAAATGGAGGATTGAAAAAAAGTATTTTTAAATCCCTTGGAGAAAGACACTGTTCATTTTGTTTCGTGAAAGCCAAGAGGGAACAGTGGTGATAGTTATACCTTTAGTTTCATCACCTCTATGAACCTTACTGAAAAAGAAGTGTTCCAATTAAGTCCATGAGAACATATTTGACTTTTAACAGAATAACATCTTTCTCATTCACTTCTATTAGCACTGACTTTGGTCACCATCAGATTTCAAACACTTTGAGGAATTTAAAGACATATTAGAGTTTGGGAGCTATTAAGCTTTTTTTTCTTAGGTTCATGAGGTTTTGGTGACTCATATTGCCTCCCTACACCTTTGTCACCCACCTGAGGAGAAAAGCATCAACACCACTGGGTGCTGGAGTTCTGGGCTCATTTCCTGGTCAAGTGCAGGGCATTGCAGAGATAAAAAACAAGGCCCAGACATGATCTAACTCTTAGAGTCATGACAGGATGTCTGCTTAATAAACTCTGCCGTCTCTCTGTAGTATGTTATAGAAAGTGGGATCAGATAAGGCCATAAATTCTGAAACTCTCTTTGTCTCAGGTTTGTTTGAAATCCATGGAGCAACAGTTGTTCCCATTGTGAGTGTGATAGCCCCGGAGAAGCTGTCGGCCAGCACTAGGAGGCGGTATGAAACTCAGGTACACTAGGACCAGGTTTCTTTGGCTTTCTAACGTGAGCCACAGAAGAGAAAGAAAACAGGAAAGGAAAATAAGAAACATGGAATTTCTTGGAGATGTTTTTCTTCCCACTTTCCCTAATTTGGTAAATTTTATCAACACAAAGCATCTCTCTGGTGCCAGGATATGGCCCCATCTGTTCCAGAGAGGCGTCCATGTGCTCTGTGGGCATCTAGAAGCAGCTGTTGTCAGAATGATTACATCTAAACAAAAACTTTCTAGTCTGGCTCTAATGGCAGTCAGGGGTTGTTTTTGCTCTAAATAACAAAGTAGAAAAGGCTGATCACAAGACTGAAGGCAGGTCTCTCATTCCATACATGGTTTTGGCATCTGCTGTATGCCTGATAGTATGCTAAGGGCAATGTAAAACAAAACAGATATTAGTCCTCCAAGAGTTTATAACCTTAGAAACATAGGTATTATATAGTTAGAGAACAATAGAAGAAAATAATAGAACACTGAGTTAAATATATTGAAGAGTGTTAGAGTATGCTGTGGACATGTGGGAAAGGGTGTGGAGGATGCAGTCTTTATTTAGAAATGTAATTAGACTGGGCCAGGCATGGTGGTGCATGGCTCTAATCCCAGCACTTTGGGAGGTTGAGGCAAGAGGATTGCCTAAGCTCAGGAATTCAAGACTTAACTGGGCAATATAGCAAGACCTCATCTCTACAATAAATCAGAAAAGTAGCCAGGCTGGTGGCATACACCTGTAGTCCCAGATTCTTGGAAAGTTGAGGCAGAAGGATCCCCTGAGCCTAGCAGGTCGAGGCTGTGGTGGCAGTAATCATGCCACTGCACTCCAACCCGGGCAACAGAGACTCTAACTCAAAAAAAAAAAAAAGAAAGAAATGCAATTTGACTGAAATATAAAAGATCAGGTACTTTGTGTGTGTAAACTCTCCTGCTGTTTCTCAGGAGTTCCCACCTTCCTACTTCCTCATCACCTACCGTATTTCAGTTTCATGTTCTTACTACTGTCACCTTCCCCTTTTCCCAAATTTAGCTAAAATCTCTCTGCTTCCATGTGCACTATTTTATTGCACCAAGTCTTTATTGGGTATCATTTAAAAATTAATAAATTTGTTTTTTTTTTTTGTAAAGACTATGTTTCCCAAGCTGGTCACGAACTCCTGGCCTCAAGCAATCCTCAGCCTTCTATAGCGCTGGGATTACAGGCGTGAGTCACCATGCCTGGCCTCATTTCAAAATTATAAAGAAATAAGTGGCAAGAATTATTAAACAAATGATCAAAATAGGTTATAAAAATCTCATTTCCCCTGAGATCATAATGACTAGACACCCCTCTTTCTGGGATGAATTTATAGCAAATCTTTAGACACACTATTTGGTAATCCTTTTTTTTTTCCTTTCCTTTTTTTTTTTTGGAGTCAGAGTCTCTGTCACCCAGGCTGAAGTGCAGTGGCAAGCTCACGGCCACCACAGCCTCGAACTGCTGGGCTCCAGCAATCCGTCCGCCTCAGCCTTCCAAGTAGCTGGAACCACAGGCATGTGCCATTACGCCCAACTGATTTTTTGATTTATTATAGAGACAAGGTCTCTATAATAAAGACCTTGTCTCTATAATAAATCAAGGTAATCCTCTCACCTCTGCCTAAGTGCTGGGATTATAGGCGTGAATCACCACGTCCAGCCTGGTAATCCCTTCTATGCTTTGGTTTGTCACCCTGTAATTGTTTCCTGGAATAAGAAGTAAGATGGCAAGAAAGATGGCTTGGTTTAGCATGTTCTGAATTCCATTTTCTTCTTACTAGGTACAAACCCGACTTCAGACCTCCCTTGCCAATTTACATCAGAAAAGCAGTGAAATAGAAATTTTGGCTGTAAGTCTCTTTCTTTACCATTTTGAACATGGCTTCTGTTCATACTGTCAAAGTAGTTATCTCGGAGTTCAGGGCTTTTTTTGCTCAGTGTATTGGGAAGTAGGTCTTGTTGTCACTGATGTGAACCAGATGCAATCTGGACCTGTAAAAAACTGGAAGGAGAATTGAAGGCTTTTGTTTTTTTTCCTCTTTCTTCCTCTGAAATACAGAGGGGGGACATGAAAACCAAAATCATCCTTTTTCTACGTGTCAGGCCTTTGTCTTGCCTTCCTCAGCCTACACAGAGTATGTGTTACCATGCCAAAACTTTAGGGGGATGAGGAGTACAGTTTCTACTGCTTGTTAGTTTACCAATACCAAGATCTTATAATTGCACAGTTCATTAAGTCTGCTTTATAGCACCATAACATCCCATACTCTACCAACCCTATTTGTATTACTCCATCCCAAGTGACACCATAGTCACAAGTCAATATCTGCTGCTTAGAGTTCCCTGAGAGATGATGTACATTTCTGTGTATTAACAGGTGGATCTACCCAAAGAAACAATCTTACAATTTTTATCACTAGAGGTAAGTAATATTAACTTTTCTGCACTGCAGCCTGTAAGATCTCAAATCTTTGCTGTTAGTTTGCCAAAGGAATATTGAAAATGGTATTAAATTTTCTTAGTGAGAATATTTTTCTGGTAGCTCCAGGAATTTAGTAACATTGTTTTTTTTTTTTTTTTTTTTTTTGAGTTGGAGTCTCACTCTTGTTGCCCAGGCTGGAGTGCAGTGGCACGTTCACAGCCACCGCAGCCTTGACCTGCTGGGCTTAGATGATCCTTCTACCTCAGCCTTTCAAGTAACTGGAACTACACATGCATGCCACTACACCCGGCTAGTTTTTGTGAGCTATTGTAGAGACAAGGTCTCACCAAGTTGCCCAGGCTGGTCTTGAACACCCAGGCTCAGGCAATCCTCTCACCTCAGCCTCCCAAAGTGCTGGGATTATAGGCTGAGCCACTGCGCCCGGCCAACATTGTTCCTTTTATGTGGCATATGTGTTTCTAAATCCTATGTTGAAGGACTCATACTTTTCTAGTGACTTCTTAAAATCTCAGAAACACTTATCTTTATTTTAAAAAACACTGCTTTTACTACATGTCAGGGATTAGTAGCCCTTATTATAAGCATTTTACAAATAGTTAACACATTTAATCATAACTCCAAGAGGTATGTACTGTTACCATGCCCATTTTACAGATAAATGGGACCATTTTACAGAGCACAGAAGTAGAGAGATTAAATATCTTACCCAAGGTCACCCAGCTAGTAAGTAGCAGAGCCAAATTTGAACCTCAGCAGACTAGCAGAATCTGTGTTCTTAACCACTGTACTATGCTGTAACTCAAACCTTCATTCCAGCTAGGGAAGCTCATTTGTACATTAGAACTATACAAAAAAATCCTTCTGTAAAAATTAAGTAGATCCTTTTTTTTTTTGAGTTGGAGTCTCACTCTGTCACCCAGACTGGAGTGCAGTGGCTGCTCCCGGCCACCGCAGCCTCGGCCTGCTGGGCTCCGGCAATCCTTCCGCCTCAGCCTTCGGAGTAGCCGGAACTACAGGCACGCGCTACCACGCCCAGCTGATTTTTTTATTTTACTGTAGAGATAAGGTCTCGCCAAGTTGCCCAGGCGGGTCTCGAACCCACGGGCTCAGGCAATCCACTCATCTCGGCCTCCCAAAGCACTGGGATTACAGGCTGAGCCACCGAGCCCGGCCTTAGTAGATCCTTTTTTATGTTTTTTTTAAACAGGTACATGCCTTTATCATCAAACAATCTAAATAATAACGTATAAAAATCTGAATAATTTCCTTTGCTATTAAGAATATTTAGCTATAGTCACAGCTATAGATGATTTTTCTACATGTCATACCAAAGAATACTTTGTCTATCCAGAGTATTTAGTCACAGATTAGATTAAAAATGAACTTTGCCCTGAACTAATATTTCATTTCTGTTGCTCTCTCACAAATAAGCACATGCCATTACACTGCCAGGTTACTGATTTATGATCCTGTCAAATGGATACACATTGAAGATGATGTGTCCATTTTGCAAAAAAGTAAACAGTAAGCAGAAATAACTGGTCTAGAGTCACATCAGCACACCAGGCCTGCGGCAAGGTTAATCAGGCTCTAACTAGGTAGTCTTGTTTTAAAGAAAATTGATGTTCCAAATGAATCTCGGTGGTCTCCTAACCACTTCTACTGTCTCCCTATAACTGACTCTCCTGGCATACTCAAAGAGGGAATGGCACTGGAATTTCATTAGTGACCCAGAAGAAAGCAGTTTGTAAACTCTAGTGCCCTGTTAAGTCTTATCTGTTTTTTCCTAGTGGGATGCTGACGAACAGGCATTTAATACAACTGTGAAGCAGCTGCTGTCACGCCTGCCAAAACAAAGATACCTCAAATTAGTCTGTGATGAAATCTATAACATCAAGGTAGAAAAAAAGTAAGTTACCACTTAGGCATAGCAGGTTTCAGTTAAAATTCAAGGAGGGGTTTCAGAGTGACACTATTTGATTCCCTTGTTGAGGTTTGATGACTGATAAGCTGTTGTTAGAACTACAAATGGCAACCAGTATATTTTGCTTGGACTGTGAATCAGTCATGATCTTGTCAGTAACAAAACAGTGATCCTAGGAGTAGCTATCCCAAGTATGATTTTGTTCACCCAAACATACTTCTAGAAGTATGTATTTTTTGACCAGGCACGATAGTTCAAGCCTGTAACCCGAGCACTTTGGGAGGCCAAGGTGAAAGAACTGACTGAGCCCGCAGGTTCGAGACCAGCCTGGGCAACATGGTGAGACTTTGTCTCTACAATAACTAAAAAATCAGCCGGGCATGGTTGTGCATGCCTGTAGTTCTAGCTACTGGAAGGCTGAGGCGGAAGGATCACCTGAGCCCAGCAGGTCGAGGCTGTGGTGGCTGTGGGTGACAGCCTGGGTGACAGTGAGACTCCTACTCAAAAAAAAAAGTATATTTTTTTAATTTTTTGAGACAGGGTCTCACTCTATTGCCCAGGATAGAGTACCCCGGCACACTCACAGGTCACCACAGCCTCTGCCTCCTAGGCTCAGACACTCCCTCCTCAGCCTCCCAAGTAGCTGAGACAACAAGCATGTACCACCATGCCTGGCTAATTTTTTTGATTTTTTTTTTTTAGAGATGAGGTCTCGCTGTGTTGCTTGGGCTGGTCTTGAACTCCTGGGCTCAAGCAGTCCTCCCTCCTCGGCCCCCCAAAGTGCTGGGATGACAGGTATGAGCCACTGCACCTGGCCTTAGAAGTATGTTTACATGAGAGAAAACTGTGACTGCTTTATGTTCTCATATCAAAATGCCAATCACTCATGCCATTATCCACTTAAAAAGCAATGAGTAAGCCTGTGAGGGGTATTTTATGTAGGACCTTACACTGCAGACCCTGCCATCTAGTTTTTGATTAAGCAAAGCTCCTATACTTCAGTGTTCTAAAAAGTTATTAACTTTGTTCTTCACTCATTAAACTGAGTCTGTTCTTACAATCAACCTTTTCCTTTCTTTTGCAGGGTGTCTGTGCTATTTCTGTATAGCTACAGAGATGACTACTACAGAATCCTATTTTAACCCTAAAGAACTATCATTGCATTGTTCAGACAGAGGCCTATACTGAAATAATGAGAGGTTGTACATTCATTGTAACTTTAAATTAACTTTATATTCTAAGGTGTCCTACAAAGTTGAGCTTCGTTGGTTTTTCATGTACATTATGAATCTTTTGGGATATAATAAATGCTTTCATATATCTGCTGCTTTTGAATTGCAAGTCTGTCAACACTAGAAGTTTTTATGGAGATGGAAAACTAGAAACAGCCTTGTTCTTCCTTTGGCTATAATGACTAAGCACATGAAAATGCCCAAAGGGCAAACGGAAACCAAAAATCATGACTACCTTGGAATCTTTACTCTTGATGATTTTGTAATGTTTCTCCTCAGGTGGCTAAGCAAACTCTCATTTGGCTGTGAAAACTAATTCAAACTTGCTAAAAGAACTCTGATGGAAGACTATCCATGAGATGACATGACTTTCATAAAACTGTCAGGTTTCAATTCCAGTAACCTAGAAGATAATGCTAAAACCTATTCATTAATCATTTCATTCCAGTATTAGTAGTTATTGCCACAACTACTAACATGGGGTAGGAAAAGGAATAAATAAGAGACAGTCAGTGCTGATAAACAGTCATATTTAATGATACATTGTTCTTCACAGGGATGACTACAGAAACTTCTAATCTAGAATCCAGGGCTATACAGCCATGCAGCACAAACCAATGAGCCGGATGTAAAATAAACTGACTTCTTACCACCAACTAACTACCTTATAAACACTGTCACCTTTCTTCTCTTCAAAATGACCCCAGTCTTTCATGAAAACAGCTACTGCAGGGGAAGCAGAAACCTAGCTATATAACCAAAAGGAAAAATCAAAGGAAAAATAGCAGTTCAGTGGTTTGTTGGTGAAAGCAGGGGATTTGTTGCCCCTCACTGTGCTGGTTTGGTCTTCTTATTCTTGTTCTTTTTGTCCCTCATCTTCAGCCCATTCATGTTAGCTCTCAGCAGCTTTGAATAAGCCATCTGAAACTTATTCACTTCTTTGGAGCTCACCGCAGTGCTGATCTTCTTTTTCCCATCAGTAGCTCTTAACAGACACTTGTTGTCTGTGGGCTCAAAGCCCTCCAC